>JABRWK010000002.1:2912105-2966634 GCA_013372445.1 Hypothenemus hampei | reverse complement strand
GTCATCTTGAAAAAATCTAAAAAACACTTTAAAGAGACAATAAACTCAGCAAATTTCCGTTATTCTTCTTAAAATGACCCAAAGAGTTATGAAAAATGTTTTCAAAACATTTCGAAATTAGTATATGAACAATGTAGGTGGGTACTTAAGTCACATCATTTTAAAAACTCATGAAGTGAAAATGATGATCTTAGATTGCAAAAAAACAAAAATTAAAAAAATTAAGAAAAATAAAAAAATTTGAGTGATAAATAGATATTCGAAAATGGCATTAAAATGTGAATGGTTTTTGTTATGTCACATTTTTTTGTATCTTACTTAGTTTTTTTTATAGCCTGTTGAAATCGGGCAGGTTTTTCTGTTGGGCCCTATATTATATGAGAAAAATTAAACGCAACTAATACAATAGCTTAATATATGCATCTTAAGTCTGGTCTATATGTAATGTTTTGTTGTGAATCTTGCATAATCATACCAAATTTATTAAACACATTACAAGTTTGAAAATTATAGTCACTAACCGTTTCTCTTCCATTACAATAATTGTAGAACGATTTAGCTTAAGACTGAGCTAAAGTTTCAACAATGTAGACATATAAAATAAAATATCAGTCAAAAAACGATCAGTCTTATCATGTAAGACTAGCGACAAAACATTACATATAGACCAGACTTTGCAAACAACTTTTCAACACTTGCATAGCAAAAATATTGTTTTTTTTTTAATTTATTTTTAAACGTTATTTTCTTTTTTCTAATTTATTCTATAATGTCCATAGAGAAACGCATTGTCCATCTGTGCGTTTTTCTTGCGCTTGTATAACAAAGTTGGTCAAATATATTCATTTTGCATTTACGTCTATTGTAAAACAAAATAGTATTAGGTTTTTGCTAATTATGTTCTATTGTTGTTGATTGATGTAGTGATAATAAAACTAAATAATAAAACGTTAAAACATTTTGTTCATCATATGCAAACATCTTTCTACTTGGAAATGCAATTGTTTTAAAAGATTCCGAAGTTTGTCTTTTATTCTTTTTCAATGTTCCTGTTCTATCTGTATCTCCTTATTTATCTTTCTTTTTTATCCACTGCTTTTTACCGAATCCGTCCGACCTTGGTCTCGCCCATCAAGATTCCTCATTCTTAGCTGATCTAATATACTGCAGTTCAAATCATAGGTATACCATATTAGCGATAAATTTTATTGACAATTTGATTGATGTAAACCAGTTGTCATATGTTATATCTCTACTAGTGTTCTAAATTTGTAGACATAGTATATGCATGTAATAACTAGACACAGGCCTACTCTACTCTGTGAGAATTTTGCCTATATATGGTACATATTAAACATATAAGAGGTCATGGTGTCGTTTAATGAAACATTTTTCAAGTCAAACTGAGCTGGCCTTGATTTTATATATACGCACATTAGGAAATTTCTGGGAAAGCTCAATAGTTGTTTATCAATAGTTAAATATTCAGACGACAAATAATTATTTTCATAATGTTGTATAACATTTTCCGATAATTTGTGTAAAGATGATAAGAAATTATCTTTTCATTTTTCAACTTAGGAGGGTTTGATCATAAAACGCAATGCACTAGCTATGAATTCGAATCGATATTACGGCATCATAACTTCGTATAAATTTGCATCAAATTCGGGAGATCATAGATTGTCTAAAACATTGTTACTTTTCTGAAAAACCCTAAAACATAAGAGGGCAATAAATGCTTTCCATTCACTAAACGTTACATCTTTAAACGAAGCATTCGGGTTTGAATTTTTGCTAAGATGTCGCTCAATGTCGACTCTAATATAATTTGCAATATTTCGTTGGAAGATAATGCACTCCACGTATCGAACGATGGTCTAACATTAAAATTTGGTTTTTATTTCCTAGAAGATATACGGTTCTTTGGGATCGACGATTACGTAGTTCTGGAGTTGATAAGCACCATTAGTAATTGTCCTATCCATAAGTGGATTTTGTACACTTGGTGCTTACAATTGCATCCACTTTCGCTTCAGTATCAGAGATCAACGTATCACTGTCACTAGAACTGGTATAAGTACTTTCTTCGTCGAGAGAATCAATCTCTTTCTTGTTTTCTACCTCGCGAAAATAATGAATGTCTTCAACAAGAACGCAAAATCCATTGTATGGATTTAAAGGACCGTTACACCATTTTAGAAGCTTATTAATATCGAATTTTATACCGAAACTTGTTTTCTTATATAATGCGTTTTCTTATAGACAAACGATTAAAAAACATTGATGACGTCATACTGGACTACCTTAGAGTTGGAAAAGTAAATAAAAACATGTAAAACTTGATAGTAAAATCCGGAACGTTTTTTTTTTAATATTCTAATGTCAAATTTTTGTTTGAATTTGTACCTTACTTTTCGAAAGCACTGCATATTTGAAACATTAATTGTACTGTATTCTGGAAACAATGAAAACAAATTAATAACTACTTATTAATCTCATATACTACAAAGAGTGTATTGATATATATACGAGGTAAGTGCCAAAAGTTTACAGTTTACAACATTCTCTTTCTGATTCTGATCGCGTTCCAGTCAATGGAACAGATCAAGAAAAAAGATTTTTGTTGTTAACAACAACTCTACAAGGGTCACCAATCGTAATATTCTCTTATCCAAGCAATAAATAATAAAACGGACGGATGAAACGGAGTGCATTGTCATTAATGCTATTTCAAACATGTAATTGATACATGTAAATTCTAATTATATTGATTAAAAAAAACTGATTACTTTTTACGACAATGAAATGGAAATTAATTTCCAAATATAGTTGCGTCTAGTTTCTGTGAAGAAATACACACATACCTACACGCAAAAACCATCTTAAATTTTTTATTTTTTTTACTTAAACAGAACAAGGAAGATATTATTTTTGCATAACAATTATGAAACTTTCCTATTTTAACGTAATTTGTCCAAATATAAAAATGTTTGTTCGACAAACGACAGATATTTCACAATTAGAATTTTAATTAACCATTATAAAATTACAATCTAAGAATATTTTCTACTGAATAATTTTTTTCCTGTATGTTAATTAGCAGTTAATTACTTATATTATACAAGGTAAACATCAAAAGTTTCTAGTTTGACCATACCTCAAATATGATTAAAATTAATACATTATATAGTTGTCATTAAATTTCTCAGTTAAAAAGAAGGTCTTTTGGTAATAGTTTAATATTAAACAGCAGTTTAATACCGGGTACGGTGATTCTGTCCCTTCACTTCAACCATGGACAAAACAATTTTGTTTCAACAGAGAGAGACCGTTAAAGATGATGAGCCAACAACAGGTCGATTTGTTAAGAGTGTCGAGTTGAAGCACTGACTTACATTTGGCTGGTCGAATATACAAGATGTTGCGAGATGCATATTTAAAGGTAAACGAATTATCAGCTGTGTCAAGCTTTCTGATGTTACCGCATATGGCGTTTGTCATGAAAATACTTGTATGAGTTTCCTTCGGAATTTAGAAAAAAGAAAAGTTTAACGTGTTATTTGCAATGTTATGACAATTAAGTTGGATTTCTTGAATCCAGTATTATAGGAAGGAAAACTATAATCCTTTATCGAAAGAAGAATCGATAGAATTTCGAGCATCAGGTGAAAAAGGACCAAAAAAGACAGGTGTTTCAATAGGAAAAAAAATATAGCGACAATTTTCTGGTATTTGCAAGGAATTTCCTTTAAAGATTTTCGAGAAAGAAACTGTGGTAGAAAGCGCTGCGCGATTTTACTGCATAAATTGCAAAATTCAATAAAAAAAGGCATGGATTGCTGAACCGAACTATTCGCATTCTGCATGACAACGTTCCTGTTCACAAGACCATATTTATTCAGATTATTTTGAAGAATGCAAAATTTCTTCTTCCATTTTTTCAGGTGCGATAAAAATAAACCTGGGAACCATAAAGAATTACAAGCAGCCGTTTTGGCAGACAAATTTCCAGACTACTTTTCGAATAGTATTGAAATGTCAATCTCAAAATACAGGGTGTTCTACGGCCTTTATGACAAACTTTAACACAATATGTTAAAGTCATATCATGATAGCTGGATTAATTGTAAATATTTTTTTCTTACATGAACATGAGTCCGATTTGTTTTTGTTTAGAAGTTAAAAGGATTTTAAACAATATATTTCCATATTTTAATCAAAAGTAGGCTGTTAATTACATATGAAGGTTGATATAACAAAAATTGCTATTTGTGTCATTGTGCTAATTCATTTGACACTTNGCACAGTGTAATTATTGTTATACTATAAACCGTCATATTTAGTTATCAGCCTACTTTTGATTAGAATATGGAAATAGATTTTTTTTAATGTTCCTAGCTACTAAACAAAAACGAATTGGACTCATGTTAATTTAAGAAAAATGTTTGCAATTAACCCTGATATCATATGCTAAAGTTTGTCATAGAACTCCTACAACACCGTGCATATGGTCTAGAATAAGTCGGACTGGAAACTTTTGGCATTTAACTCATACGTTGACTGAGTACTGAAATTAGGTGCTCTAGAATTAATCTTTTTCTAAAAGTTTACATTGTATGTCATTTTTGTCACATATGTTATCCTTTAACACTTCATAAAACATTTAGTAAAAAACACCCTGTATATACAGAATGTATAAATATCAGAAATAAATTAATAGTAAAAATCAACTTTTAATCAATCATCCTAATGTAGCACGAAAAACCATCAAAATAGACAAGTATTATGGTAAACGTGAAGACCTTGCCAAAAGCAAACTATATTTAATTTATTTACGATTACAGTTTATGACCTCATATTTATACACGTCACTAAAATAATACACTGCTGGACATTTTATCGGAAAATCCTGCATTTTTTTGTCAAAATAAACCGAAATACTTTCCAGAAAATCAATACAATTGCAGCAAAGAAAGTCCACAGTAATTTCATCTGACAGATAACATGAATTGAAGACAAAATTTTGCACATCAGTGCATTCTTAGACAAATTTTTTTGTAATAATTATATCAATGTTTTCAAACTTTCACATTTAGTATCTAATTAGACGTTTATGAAATTAGATACTATCATTAGCTTTATATTTATACCTTGGAACACACTATACATATTTAACTTTTTAATTCATTTTGGTAAATTTCCAGTGCGTTCTGCAATATTCAGAAATTATATGAATTTCATAATCGCATTAATGGACTAATGATTGAATGTTCATTTTTCAATGCTATCGATGTTTGTATATTAACTGTTTAACAACCATGCGACAAAGTTCACAAACCAGGTAGGTAAGGCCAAATGTTGATAGAAATGTGTTCATAACAGTCTTTTTAACAATGATTTTATTATCAGTTTTGTTTCGCAGTTCAATAAAAACAAAACATTCTTATGTCATTATTTGACGTTAAAATCTATACCAAAAGATACAATCAGCTGCAGTTTTTGCAATTTTATAGCTTTCCATTTAAATGGAGTTATATATTCTTTAGGTGTTAGGTGCCCAGCCCAAAAGTACTTTCTCAGTACCAATAAAACTGGGTTGAATATTTTGCCGGTTGCTTTCAAAGCAAGTGATGTAACGGTTTTTGAGTAGGTACCACACGAAGCGCGACTAAAAGTAGTACCCCAATGCGAAAATAAAGAACGATTACAATTAAGACCAGGCAACTTGTTTATGAAACCGATTTCTGTCCGCTTTTACATTTTTTTCTCTTATTTAAAATACAATAGAAAATCATAAAAATTGTGAAATTCAATTTCCATAACACCCATCGTCTTCTCAACTTCGTACACTTTCATCTTCTAATTCTGTAATGGAAAATTTTATAAAACATCAAATGCAGCAGAAATCGTTTCATAACTTGTTATTGCTGAAATGATCATACCTACCATTTCTGATATAATTTATAAAGGCGAGTGGTTCTTGTGATATTGACCCACTTCGTGTTAACGAGCAACAACAGTACTATTCCATTCATCGTTATAACTTTGTTTTTTTTTAAGCCATGTCACAAGACCGTAGCAAAATAGCGAGATGGTACGACGGCAGGAGTGTGTTTCTAACGGGCGGCAGTGGCTTTATGGGGAAAGTTATGCTCGAAAAATTACTCTATTCCTGCGACGGAATCAAAAATATCTACATTTTGCTCAGGGCTAAAAGAGGACGGACTCCTCAACAACGAATTGAAGATATGTGGAAACTACCTGTAAACATTTCAATGAAATCCTTTAATTAGTTGTCGAAAACTAATGAAATTCTTCCAGGTGTTCGAACGTCTTCAACAAAAAGATCCGAATGCAATAAAAAAAATAGTACCAGTATCAGGAGATCTCTATACGGACGGTTTAGGTTTAAGTCCTTCAGACACAAAATTGCTATCGGAAAATGTATCGGTGGTGTTCCATATGGCAGCCACATTAAAACTGGAAGCAACCCTTCGTGATGCAATAGAACAAAACACCGCCGGTACCGCATACGTTTTGGATGTGGTCAAACAGATAAAAAATTTGGCGGCATTTTGTCACTTTAGTACCGCATTTTGTTCGGCGGATATTGAAATTTTCGAGGAAAAAGTTTATGAAAGCAAAGATAATCCTAGAGAAGTAATCGAACTGGTTCGATGGCTCAATCCTGAAGCCCTGGAAATGGCTACGAAGAAAATCATTGAACCGCACCCGAATACTTATACTTATAGCAAACGATTAGCGGAAACGCTTGTCTATAATGAACGTGATAACATTCCAGTTTGTATTATCAGACCTTCAGTAGGTAAGTTATTATTTTTAATCATTCTGTGAGCCCTTTTTATGTATGATCTCTATAAAAGTCTGTCCTGCTGGACTGGAACCTCTTCCTGGATGGGTAGACAGTTTAAATGGGCCTATGGGACTCTTGGTGGCTGCAGGAAAAGGAGTTTTACGTTCGATGCATTGCATTGGTACTAACAGAGCTCAAGTTATCCCAGTAGATTACGCTATTAATGCTAGTATCGTCATAGCCTACAAACTAGGAAGTCGAAAGAGGTATTTATTACATAAAAAATCAATAAGCCTTTTTCTACCAATTCCTTTTTCCAGAACGCCAGATGAAGTGCCAGTATATAATCTAACTCAAGATGAAGTAATTAAAATTACTATGGGCGAAGTACTGGATAAAGGTAAACAAATTGTATACGACAATCCATTTGAGATGCAAGTTTGGTATCCTGACGGTGATATCCGATCTTCTAAGTTCATGCATACAATCTGTTGTATTTTTATGCATTGGTTGCCAGCTCTATTCATTGATTTCATCATGTTATTGATTCGACAAAAGAGATTGTAAGTATATGTATATACTGTTATTTTTTGACAATGAACCCTGTATTTTCACAGCATGATTCGCATTCAAAAAAAATCCATCAAGGCCTGGAACTATTACAATTTTTCACAGTTCGAGAATGGCATTTTAAGAGTGATAATTTCTTGGGTCTAGTGGATGATGTATGGCAATTTTATGACATTTTCTTCTCAGAATAATAAGATTTGTATTCTACAGATGGACGAAATCGATCGGAAAACATTTCCAATGGATTTTTTCGCTTTGCCCATTGAAACATATCTCAAAATTTCCGTTCTTGGTGCGAGACAATACTGTATGAAAGAACCATTATCCTCACTGCCCAGATGTCGAGTACAACAAAAAGTGTAGGAAATATTTGTCAATTTTTAATGTACAATTTCATTCATCGATTGTTTTTTAGGTTGTACGTTGTTCACAAGCTTTTCATTTTCCTCCTGTACTTTTACGCTTTCTACTTGTTGAGTCGCTGGATTGCTCCTGTTAGAGTGGTCTACGATATGTTTTGGAATTTTATTTCACAGTTGCCCGTTATAGGACAATAAATTGCTCAAAATGTATTTAATTTGGCCGGATATCTTGCAATTTCAGAGGTTTTTTGTAATTTTATATATTCTAATTAAAGTTTTTGCGGGAAACAGTTGAAGCCTATCACTTTCACACATGATGTGTAACTAATTGGATTTTCCAATGGACGTTATGTACGAAAACTAATTAACCTTTCAGTTGATATTATGGTCATAAAATGATAACCTCTGGTTAGAAAATAACAATCTTCACTCACACTAGTATGAAATCAGTTAATTTAATAATTTAATTGTAATTAACACAAAAAAATCTAATTTAGCCCTAAAGTAAACTGGCTTTTAATGGTCTTCCTGAGTTTTTAGATATTCCTTATATTTTGTTTCATTCATCAGCTCTTGAAGTTCAGATTCATTGGATAATTCAAGTTTAAAAAGCCAACCTAGAATATGTATAAAATTTTAAAACTTTGACCTTATTTTTCGAAGATAAAATAACATGTGACGCTGAATGTTTTCTTGGCAGGGGGTCTATTAACGTCATAAAATTAACTGGATTTTAGATACCTTTTTCGTAACAGGAAGTGTTGATTAATGATGGAGATTCTTCAACAGCCACATTTTTTTCTACTACTTTTCCACTAACAGGACTGTAAATTTCACTGGCGGCTTTCACACTTTCTAGGGCTCCGCATTCATCTGGCAAAGACTAATTTTAAGAATAAATGAATAGTTTTTTATGGCCTTTTTTACCTTTCTGTTGTATTTCAGTGCCAACTTCTGGAAGCTGGGCATAAACAACATCACCTAAGGCCTCCTAAATTCATTCTAAATAGTTATGGTTTATGTAATATTTTTCATTTACGTACCTGGGCATAGTGAGAGATTCCAACAGTACCAATTTTACCATCAACCTGTACCCATTCATGTTTTTCAGTAAATAATCTTTCTGTTGATAATAATTTGAGGTCAAAAGTTGAAATTCGAAACTACTTGTTGCAAGTTACCTGTACATAATCTCAAGGTAGTGTGCACTGAACGAAGCCCAGATTTTTTGTTTAATATTTGACAATTCTGTAGAAATCTCCTGGAAAGACTGCTGAAAGCACGTGGAACCACGACCATTTTGTGTGATATGATGCTGGAGAATTGAACTGCTGTTATCGTTAAATTATTTAACAAAAAAGTTGCCTGATAGTGCGCTTAGGTTTGTGACATTATTTTTATCTTGTTTTGCGTCGAACGTAAACAATTCTTTTTTGGGAAATTAATTGAATACGATTCAACAATTTGTACTTTACTTCACTCGAAATTATGTGACTTTCTTAGGATTCCGTAAAAGATGACCGTATTTTTAAAGGTTTCATTCCTATTAAGGCGATTTTAAGGTTAAGTTTGAAATGTCAAAAAAGTGATATATTTGCCACTTCGGGAGGGTCTCTCTTTCATTTCAACCTATGTGGAAAAGAGAGAAATAGAAACACCCGTGAGGTTTTACGGTTGCCTATGTTGAAAAGTCAATAAAAGTGAGGTTAAAAATGATGTTTGTATTTTAGCAACATGGAAAATTTAACAGAAAATATAGAAAAACTCGAAGTAAATAGTTCAGAGAGTGATGATGAATCTTCATCTGACAGCTCTTCAAGTGAAGAAGGTAATTTGCTTAAATAGAGAAGCATTCAAGTATTAATATTATTGCTAAAACCAGAGATGCAACCGAATTTCCAAGTGGCAATGTGGGATTTCAATCAGTGCGATCCTCGAAAATGTTCAGGACGCAAACTAGCTCGTTTGAAACTCATTAAAAGTCTGAAGATTAAACAGAAGTTCCCAGGTTTAGTTCTTACTCCAATAGCAGAAAAATGTGTCAGTCCAGCCGATAGAGATGTGGTAACCACAAAAGGAATTGCTGTAGTTGATTGTTCTTGGGCCCGGATTGATGAAACCCCTTTAGCTGCTTTAAAACCGAGCCACGGTAGATTATTGCCCTTTTTGGTGGCGGCAAATCCGATAAACTATGGAAAACCTTTTCAATTGAGTTGTGTAGAAGCTATCGCAGCTACTATGTATATAACAGGATTTAAGAAAGAAGCCAAGTTTTATTTAAATAAATTTACCTGGGGGCATTCATTCATTGAACTGAATGAGGAGATATTAGAAGTTTATTCAAATTGTACAGATAGTGTTAGTGTAGTAGAGGAACAAAAGAAATATATTGAGAAGGAACAACAATTGCAGAGAGATCGACAAAGTAAAGTACATATTTCATTAAATATTTGTCATTTACTGTTAAAATTTTAGAGTCCAGAGATTTTCCTTCAAGTTCAGATTCAAGTGACTCCTCAGATTCAAGTGACTCGGACTAAGAGTATCTTTTATAATAAAATTTATTTTCACAATTACAAAATTACTAAAAATTCACTTAGCTCGTAGATTGAACTTCTTCCACTTGAATATTACCCATAAATCGTAATTTCATCTGCAAGGGATTGCTCAACTTTCTGACCAAGTTCTCCACCTCTGTTTTCGCAAAATCCCCATACATATACTTAATATGATAGAAAAAATCACAGATCTGATCCATGTATTTCATTTTGTTTTGATGAGAGTCGACGCAAACAATAAGTTCGTAAAGCGTCGTTGTCAACGTTTGTAAAACCGTATTTAACCTTTAAACAGAAAACAAACATATTACTTTCAAAAAGCACAGGCCATTAAGAATTACCTTTGTAAGAACGGCCCCACCAAGTGGCAGATAAATAAAAATTGTTCCTCAGTCCGTACGACTTGAGGCATACATTCCTTAATCCAATCAACAATACTTGCAATTTGTCCCGGATTGGAGTGATGGAAAACGCTATGCGCTATGGCTAACATGTAGCTGTAATGTGTATTCAAGTAAGCGAAATGAGTTTCCTATAAAACAAAGTTACGTCAGCATTTATTTAATTAGTTTCAACTGAAATATTTACCTTAAAATTGAACATTCTAAACACAGTATCATCATATTGCCATGGATCTAATTCGAGTAAAGTTGAAAAAAGTCGATTCAATAAAGCGCTCCAATGGGCTTTCGGTAAATTTGAAATCAGTAATCCAATGGCGTTAATCCATTCGTATATCTCTGATAACGGAATGATTACGTGACCTGAAAGAATCAAATTCGAAACAATTGAAATATTGGTTTTTTGACGAAACCTTTTTGAACTACATCAAGCAATCCACCTATAACATATTCGGGCGGAGCCGGTACGGACATCAGTTCAATGCAACTTAAGTAGGAAACATGGTTTACTGCATTGGGAAATTCACAATATCGCCAATCTCTAGAAAAATTCGATTCTGTGCCGTTTATCACATTCACCAATCTCCTGTTAATGAAAAATTCACACGAGTGATTTCAAATTTTACTAAATTTTTGAAATATTTGATATTTACCTCACCATTCCGATGTAATATTCAATTTCAGGCACCCAATTAATCATAGGATGAGTGCTTTGTGTATTATCTATAGGCTCCGAAACGTATTTATTAAAAGGGAGCAGTAAATCCTCCATAAAATGTTGAAGTATTGCATAGGCCAGTCTAAAAATTTCAACATTCAACTTTGTCCCAAATATAGCAATCCTTGAAAACCTTTTCTTTAAAATGAAACATTCTCTCAAATTCTCGTAGTAAAAGTGCAAAGTGTCGTATAAATACCCTATCGGCCTGTTATGGAACTTGTACAGACAACCCAAGTGATCCAATAATATTTCTAAGCTCTTTTGCACTTGAACGATTTCAATAAATCTATAAATTATCTAAATATTAAAAATTCAACTTTAAAGTTATCATTACCTATGAACAACTATGTCAAATACTGGTAGTAATCGCAAACACACGTTGCCAAAGTAGGGATAGTAACCACTAGGTTGTTCTTCCAATGCAAACTTTTCAGGGAACCTCCAATGATAGTCTAAAAGTTTTTCATACCACTCAGACTGATTCCAATGTTGTGCTTTTACTTCTTTCACAAATTCCGTCACACGACTTCGAAATTCAGTCGCTTTTAATAGTACCAATTGAATAATAAACGAACAAACCTCAATTGTAACAAAAATTAATTTTGTTCTTTATTATTTTACTTGAACATTACCTGTGCTTCGCTACCCTCTTGGCTTCTTAAAGTTAAACAAAGGATCAGTCTGTCGATAGCGATAATATTATATTTCCACATCATGTCGTTAATCGTATCCACACACTTCGTAACGTGTTGCCCGCCTTGAGAGTTTGTAAATTCAAACATTAAAATATCGCAGAATTTTCTCATGTGTGAAGTAAATGCTCGAGCGCCAATCCGTTCTAAAATCCTAAGTCATTTTTCAAGATATCCTTATACAGGATACCCCACCGAAAACTTACCATTCAGTTTTTCTTAATTTGTGCAAGAAAAATGAAAAAACATTTGGATCCGTCGATTTTCCATTTAAGGTTTCAGGGTTGAAAATCACTTCCGATTAGAAATTGAAGTTGCAGGATTGCAAAAATAAAAAAAACATGTATCTCTCCAAAATAATACCGATGGATCCAAATGTTATTTCATTTATCTTGCATAAGTTGAGAAATATTGAGTGGTAAGTTTTACGTTGGGCCACCTTGTAATATTATAAGTGAGAACATACTTGTACGCAATAGGATTTATGTGATTTGTTTCTAAAATCATCTTAAAAATGAGGCAAAGAAACAATGGGGGGGCTCCAGGAGCACCAAAATGAGCGATCATGTCATTTTCGTTGGTCATTGAAGCCCATTTTCTGCTCTCTTCTACAATACACAATGTATTTTTTCTAAACCACATCGTGCTTTATATAAAATTTTACCTTCAACGGCTTTCTTCAATTGATGTCTGGATTCGACTTGATTGTAAACTTGTTGGTTGTAAAAGTCTTGCATCGATTTTGGGAAACAAGCCAGTGTGGTAGGAATCCAACCGTGAGGTGTCTGTTGTGCAATGCAATTTAATATTTCCAAACACCAGGAACCATCAGACCGGGTAGCCATTGTAGCTCTAGCCAAAGCTAAGACTAAAGTCCGATTTAATTCTTCAGATTCCGCGGAAATAAGTGATTTTGGGTCGGCCAGAAATCGAGAAAATTCCGGTTGAATGTCGTGGCTACTGAGACCTTTTTGAGAAAAATTAAAATAACAAATGATAATTTTAAGTAACAAATCTTACCAGAAATGATTTTAAGAATTGCCGTTTCCACGCATAGAAATAAATGAGTCTGATTGGCTTGTTGACCATTTGCCAATGAATGCAAATGACTCAATATCTGTACTCTAGAAAAAAATCAATATGTATTTCTTATTCAACTTTAACTTACATTGCATACCTGTAATGAGGTTGAATATGGTACATTCTATAACTAAACATGTCTAGCAAGTTATACATTATACCACAGGCGTGAGCTTTATACACTTGCGGTAGAAGTTGTCCAATAAACCCTTTCATACTCAACGATTCAAGTTCTGTATAAACTAGCAGTCTACTATAAGTTTCCAACAATGCAGGCGACAATGGATGGCCTAAACAAAAGTTGTTTAATTTAAGGTGTCAAGCATCAATATTGAATACATACCAGATTTACTTGTTGCTAACTTAACGATTTGATTAACAATACAATGTATTAAATTCATTTTCGCGTGCACAGTTAGGGAATCTAACAATTCAATGCTTATGGGCGCGCATTGTTGCATTCCAGGGGGTACTCCGGGTTTAGGACAAGCCTTTATCGCTTCTATAAGCGCCGTCATTGGCAATCTAATAAAAGAAATTTTTCTTAGCTTAAAATTGATTAAATAAAAGCGAACTTACGCATAACTTTCGGAATTGTTAGTGCTATAAGCGTTGCACAACAATGCCATTCTATAGTCATTTACGGTCCCAAAAGAAGTATTATTAGGGGGTAGTAAATGTTGTAAAAATTCATGATGAGATCTCAGTCTGGCTGGCAACGGCCAATTCACTTTAGTTTGCTCACATTGAGCCTACAAATTAAACAAATATAAAGTCTATTAAATTATAAATAAATGAACTCGCTTTTCTCATTAGATGTAACCAAATGCATATCATTGCCATTTGACGAGTGCATTGAGATTGACTGAAATCAGGCACTGGCAATGGCATATCTTCTCCAGAAAATAACAGCTCATATAACTTAATAACCGGCATAAATGTCGATAAAGGGTGACGCTGAATGGAACTAGAGATAAACTGTAGTAACATCCACATTAAATGGTCTCTTCCACGTCGAACATCTTTGCCCTTTAAACGTTACAAATGTTGCATTACAGTTTTGGTTTTTGAATAGATACTCACTTGAAGACGGGAATGTAGGGCAGTTACAATATTGGAAAACGATACATGATTAGTCAAAACAAAATAAATTAAATGAGAAGATAGCAGTGACCAAATTCGGTCATTTTCATCGCCGTCATTATCCGATCTTTCCAGGGCATGAATTATCAAGTCTACTAGTTGCTCTTCGAGAACGGCACTCCTGTCTTTGTACTGTTTGTTTAATCCCAGAATTCCACAAACCTATAAAAACAATTAAGTAATTTAAAAATTGAAAATATTCTTATGCTCGCCATATCTCTACTATACGGTTGCATCAAAGCGTAACGTAATAAACCTTTTTGCTTTTCCAAATGTTCTGGATCAAATGGAAGGACTCCTAAAAAGTTCCATACAATTAGAGGATCAAACAAAAATTTGAACATAACATACGTTTATTTCCAAATGAAAGATTCGAGTCCAATTTCCATTGACTGATCAAATACTCCGAGCAACCACTCAATTTTAATACAGGCCTCATAGAGGATAATCCTATAATTGAGACCATTTGAGCACATGGCCGGAAACTTTCTATATAATCGGTAAATAGTCCAGCCACAGTCCAATGTGGGAAAGTAGAGTGTGGTTTCTGTAATTCACTGACAACTAAATAACCAGGCAAAAGACAGGTGTTTCGATCTAGAATCGTTTTAACTACATCCATAAAAGCTTTATTCTGTTCTTTGGTATCCGCAGTCAGTTTTTGTGGAAGCTCTCTGGCTTTTTCATAACAACCTTTGAAAATATCTCTGACTCCTTTATAGTCTACTAAATTCAATACTTTCTTGATGAGTTTGAAGCAGTAAATCCAAAATTTTTTATTTCCATACTGTAACAGGTTGCTTGTAATAATGTATTCGCATGTTTTTCGTGCAGGAAGTGAGCCTTTTTTCATGCAATGTTCCAGCAAGTCCATCAGTAAAGGCATTTTATCATGCGACTCTTGAGAGGCAATATTTAGGTACTGTCTTAAGACATTGTCCAAGAAATCCGGATTCAAATTTTCAAAATAATTGGAAAGGCCCCGTTGCCATCGTTCTAATCTCTGTTCTTCACTTTGAGAGTTTTGTACAATGAACATACCAAAAGCTGTCTCAATACCTTCCTCTCTAGTTACGTTATTGAGAATGTTCGTTAACTGATCGGCCATTATGTTAAAGTTATTATGGGACTTATTTCATTACAAAAAGACACAAACTTTTTCCAAGGTATAAACAAACAAATTATTGACAGAAAACATTAAAATGTGGTTAGGTCCTATTTGGTTTATTTTGACATTTTCCTAATTTATTTAGCGATGTTGCCATTTCGTTAATGACGCCGTGAATTTCCATTTATTTTCCGCTTTTTTACGTTAAATAAGTATATAATAGTCGTGGCCTCTGTACAGAACTATAGTTGGGTCATAAATTATGTATTTAAATATAACAGGTATTTGGAGAAAGTGAGTTTTGTAAAAAAAATGTAATTTGTTCGTTTAACAGCGGCAACAGGACGCTAACTTAACCTCATATGGCGCCAAAAAGTTTTATCTTTTAACTTAGAAGCATTTTCAGAAATAATGTTTCAAAAAAGCATAACGTAAGCCATAAATATATTCCAAATACTTAAAATTAATGTATTTTTACTCTAGGTCGTTTTTTAAACCTAAAACATCGTCGGAAAACAGTGAACAAACAGGGTATGTAGCTATACAATAAAACAATGTTGAATTTTCGCAGCATAGTTACTATTTCTCNACGTTGTGGTGATTGGAGGATATATAGGAAAAGGTAAACGTACAGGTACTTACGGGGGTTACTTATTGGCCTGTTACGATAAGGACTGTGAAGAGTATCAGAGTATTTGTAAAGTAAGTGGCCACGAAATAGTCTAAGCAAATAATGGGATACAAAATTCATAGATTGGAACTGGATTTAGCGATGAAGACCTACAGCAACATGCAGAATTCTTTAAGGAACACGTCATTGATCAACCAAAAAGTTACTATAGATATGATTCTTCCTTGGAGCCGGATCACTGGTTTGAGCCGGTCCAGGTTTGGGAAATTAAATGTGCTGATTTGTCATTATCTCCAGTTCATAGAGCAGCTATTGGAGTTGTAAGTTGTATTAAGAAGCTGTGTTTAAATTTATTTACAAATTTTTAAAATAGGTGGATCCTGAAAAAGGAATATCATTGAGATTTCCTAGATTTATACGAATAAGGGATGATAAGGGTGTGGAAGACGCCACATCTGCTGAACAAGTGGCCTACATGTATTCTAATCAAGAACAAGTTAAAAATCAGCAAGGAAATGGGAATGCATTTTTACAGGAAGATTTTTATTGAAAGATTTTTTTTTTGTTTGAATATCTCGATTTTCTATTTGGATGTAAAGTAAATTGTGCTTCAAAATTTAACAATATGACCATAATTCACTCCCTAAGTTTCGTGATTAATGATATACTGATAAAGAAAATGTCCTCTATTTACCCTAAATTTGGTCATAACTTGTACAATTGGGCAGATACGTATCCCATGTACCATCTGGCAAACATTTTAATCGTTCCTGATCTAATTTCAATTCAAAACCAGGGTTACAGGTCACCTGCAGCTCATCGCCTGGCTCGTAAGCAAACTTAGTAGGAGCTGCCAAGCCATTCTCAGGCTCTCCCATGTAAGGACATCTTGGTTTACCTTTAAAACAAATTATTTTGTTAACGAATTTTACAAGAAATAATAATTTACAAAAAGGAGGTGGATGACTCCATATGCCTGTTTCCGTGCAAATTATACTTGCTTCCCCTTCGAGTAGATGAGCTCCTTTACAGGCGAATTGCACTAAACTTCCAACAGCGTATCTAAATCCATCCATTCCAGGACTTTCCGATTGAATTAAATGACCATTAACAGGTAGGACTGGAGGGGGACATTGAATAGCTGCTCATATAATTAATGTTGGTAGGTTTTTTTTATACATATGACCACCAACACATACCAACACATTTAGGGAGTTTTCTGCTCCAATTTCCTGTAATTTCACATTCCACTCCAGGCGCCCCGATTAATTTATAACCCCAAGCACAACTAAAAATCGCTCTACCCCCGTAACTGTTGTTATGCTCTTCAACTTGCAAATGGGGCTCGTCTAGGGCGCCTAAAATGTCCAGGGGAGGACATTTAACTGGTTCACATTTGGGTACTGCAGCCGACCACTTTCCTTTAACATTTTAATTGTGAATAATTTAATTGCTTAAGGTGCTTATGCAAATTTGGAACGTAGTCGGGAAACCTACTACTATATAATGTCAGGCCATAATAAGATTTTGATGATTGCCCGACCACGTTTCAAGTTTTATTATCTGTTTATCATACCAGATGCTTGACAAGTTAAATTTGGAGATCCGCTAATGACGTACCCCGCGGGGCATTGAAAAATAGCTTTGTGTCCCAATCGTGTGCCCTCTACTCGCACTGTTATGTGCATTCCGCTTACAGATATGGGTTGACAGGTAACGGCTGAAAATAAAGGAGATTTTGAAGTGAAAAGACTCATTTAAAATTCAAAGGCATCATAATAAATCCATGTAAAACAATGCTAACGCTATCCTATATAGTATGGCGTTTCCGTGAATAATTAAAATGGAAAATTCAGAACGAGTTGAGCATTTGCATTTTAAATTTTGGGTTGGCGCGACGCTGCCCGGATCTTTTGTTATTTCCCAACGGATAAAGAGGTCGAGGTCGTTTTTTTTCCATTGCTTTGACTTATATTTAAATTGTGTCTGAATCAAGTACTTCCCGATGTTAATCAACTCGAAATACGCTTTCAAGCCACTCAGTAACTTACAGACCACATGAACGGTAATACTATTAGTGATCCCTTTGGGAGTGGCACAAGTGAACGTTCCCGAATCTTGTGCCTTTGCATAGTAAATTGACAATCGGTACTTCCAACTTTTTTCTTCTGGCGCTATGGCCCATCCTGAAAATGGAAATTGAGTCACAGTGCAATATTGAAGAAATATGTAGAAATACCGGTTAAATATTGTCCCAAAGGAGTGGTCCAAGTCCAATCAGGGTTTCCTAATACTCGTGGGTAAAGACATTCAAAATGAACTGTAGATCCTGGGAACACAGCCAAATCTCCAGCGGGTTCAATACTAGCTGATCCAGAAGGAATTTTTATCAAAATCGTTGGCGGTGCGTCCTCTGGAATAAAGGCAATTGAAGAATTTCCAGTAGCATAATGAAAATATCAATGTATTACCAGTGAAGTTCGTCAGAAGCGTGGTGGGAACACAACTTGGCAATCTTGTAGACCATTCTCCATTATGACAACGAGGATTAGATGTTCCTAATAATTTGTACAGCCCCAATTCTTTGCAGCGCACTTGAAGTTGTAAGCCATGCGGAAAAGCTATGCCGGCATGCTAAAACATATACTTTTACATTCTTCAATTTCTTTATCGTCCTGTATATTAATTTACGTGAATAGTAATGTTCTTGAAAGTAACTAGAAGGTGTTTGTTGATATACTCCAGTTTGCAATTCTTGAACAACGGCTGAAATCTGCCATTATCTAAAAATTTTTATCAATGAAATCCCTTTTTCAGACCATTTAGACTTTAAATACCATCTTGGTCGGCACATAATGGTCCGACCCATTGTCCCTCTACACATTTGATTTTACAGGGTCTTTTCTCGCCTAATGGGCCAATCGAACCGGAAAATTTTACTTCTTGCACGTGGGAGAATTCGTTTCGAATTCGTGCTTCGCCTCTTTCAGTTTTTGTACCATTGAATGAAAACGAGGGTGGATGACAAGAGTCAGCGTTTATTTCTATTTAAAATATATCAAAGAGTTTTTATTAAAAAATATACAGGGTGACCTAGCAATACTAATACTATTAATGACAATCAAATTAAACATAATATGTTAGAAGCACCTTGTATTATATCAATGTCATTTTTGAGGAAGTGCTTACCATCATTGGGGTCTTTGCAGCATCCAAGGGTAATTCGATAAACTATAAAAACAATTATAAGTCGTTGTTGGCCTTTCAAAATCATTTTTTTTATTCAACGAGTGTCAGTTTTCATTTTTCACATTTTCTCTGTTGTAGTTCCTTTCTTACTACCTTGGCAAGTTAATACACATGTCAAAACAGGTATTAATAATCTTGTTTGAACGTGAACAGTGGTTGAAATGACTTATTTTGTCAGACTAGAACGTGAAACTAAATGGAAATCGAGGAAAACACGGGATATGCGTAGATTTTCGCTGGGAAAACAGCTGTGATTTAGTAAGAGCCCAAAAGGCTTTATCTAAATAATTTGAATATATGTTAGTTGGCAGTGTTTAAATAACTCATAAAATGACTTTCAATTCGATTTTCTGGGTTACTAGATCTGTGTTTTTGATTTTATGCCAATTATGTCCATTTTCAACATAAACATGTTTTAACAATAAAGCCCATGGACTAAGAATTGACCGCATACGTTAATATACTCTGAACGCCTAACCAATGACCGCAAAGAGGCGGGACTTACTTCCCGCCAAATTCAAATTATCTTTAACGCCACGAGAATTTTCAGATTTCGTGTTACGGTAACTTAATTTTCTGCGACTCGAAGGCTTGCTTTATTTTAAAAATTATCAAAGATTTTCGAATTACCATCAAATGAATAATAAATTAAAAATTAATAAATAATTAATTAATGTTGTAATAAATTTTCATTACCACATTAATTATATGGTATGTCTAATTTAAGATTCGAGGCAATTAGACAGTATAATTTATAAATTCAACCTACAATATACATTCTTGAATAAATTTGTGGGAAAAATAAATCAATATTTTCAATTTGCGTTAATTTTTTATGTACTTCATACATAAAATTAATTGAAAATTCACATTTATTTTGTCAAAATGTAGATATATATATTTTTTGCTTGTCAAACTAGTGATTCCATAAATACGATAAAGTTGATTGATGGTGAAGGTCTTAAGAGACTACTTGTATTGCTCTATCATATTCTTTCCTTTAACTTTTAGATTTTCAAAGTTCATTGCTAAACAATTATATAACGATGTTACCTCTTGTTAATGACAGATATAGGAAAATGTATAATGTATAATTGATGGTTCTTAGTTCAGGTCAAGCAAAATTAGAAATAGTCAAGTGAAAGAAATTGAAAAATTTGTAATTACTTAGTACTCATTGGGTAGTTAAAAAATGTCGATGTTTGATTAAAATTGGATATTTGGTTTGCCCAAAAATCGATTTTAAATTTCTTTTTATAGGAAATTAACACGGAAAACGATATACATACATATATTATGTATATCGTTATCTTTATTTATTTTTTATCTTTTCTTTAGGTGTGTATATTAATATACTATACATAATGAAAAGTCTATGGCTAGCGTAGGTATTTGCTCCAATTTTTATTTTTTTAATGTCAGTAACAAATACGTTATTAAATCTTGTTTTGGTTTTAGATTTCGATGGGTATGAATCTCTTGGAGGCCGGGTGCATCGTAACAAATTACCCGGTCATAGTATGTCCATTACTGCCCCTAGTGACACCATGCAGGAAAAATAACGAATGATACGTCTAGATTACGGTGTCCCTTTTTGGCAATTTTTTGTCTTTATGCAGTCCGTATAAATTTCTTCTAATCAGTCATAACTACTGAATTATGGAATAATATCTCTATTAGACAACGTTAAGCCTTTACTAAGTTGAGTTTGAAATTACTACAGTGGTCCACAAACCGAATATTGTTTCCGAATAATTCGAATAACTTTAGAACTATGAGGCATTTTCAAGAACAAGTTTTAGAAAATAAATATATCGGACACTAGGAAGCGATACATTCCATCGAAAAGCGAGTTATGTCGTTGGTTATATTGTAAATGTAACAGTCAGTGGATAAGTATTCTAATCAATATTAATTTCAAGTGATTTATTAATTCTTACGTTTTCATAAAAAATATTAATGAATTTATTTCGATTAAAGGCAAAAAGTCTAAATATCAATGACAGTTTTCTTCATGAACGACGAATGCTTCATTTCTGAAAGCGAAAAATATTTTATGTTCGTTTAAGGTAGTGAATGGTACAGTTGGAAGAGCTGTTAAATTAATGAGGGAATTTCATGGTTTGATTAATACTGATAAGGAACAAAAATCATTTTTATTACCCTGTACAGAAACATAGGAAAGTGTACCTTAACTGCAAAAAAGAAACTTTTAATAGAAAATATACGAAATAGAAATAGTATCTACTTATCATTATAAGGTTATTAGTGTTATTAGTAAAAATTTATTATTACTATTATTAGTTTTTCACGAAATATGCAATCATTATTTATTAAGTTCCATATACAGAGAGTTCAATTTTAAACTTATTATTATTTTATAATTTTGAAGGAGACATAAAATTGGTACCAGTCGAAGATCAAATGAAGTTTAGTTAATTTTTTAAAATGGCCCTTGTATATTCCTCTAACTCAATTCAATTTTCAAAGCACCATATAAGTAAATACAGTTGAACTTGAATAAGTAGGATTTGATGGGACCATCTTTAATTTCCCACTTACAGAGATATCCCAGTAACCCGAGGTCCTACTAAACAGGTTCTCTAATAGTGAATCTCACTTATAGAGGTTTTTTCATCTCCTCAACTGAGTACCGAGTTTGCGGCATAGAGTGCGATAAAAACATAAATATACCAATAAAAACTTTTCGAATTTTTATCCCACTTATAGAGATAATGAACTTATCTCTCCCACTAATAGAGCTATGAGTGAAAAGTAATTGTCCCAGTAATACAGGTTAAAAGATCCCACTTACACAGGTTTTTTGATTAGAAACCATTCGGACTCAATTAAAATAGGTATTATGGAGTCCCCCAAGGAGCCTACATCTGCTGATGAAGAATATACACTTACCAATGAATCACCCTGTATATCCCAATTATAGAGATTATTCAAGTTCGACTCTATATTATTTACATCATGTACATATTTACAAAATATAAAGTTTTAAAATTATGTATTCGCTCCAAAACCAATTTCTTCAAATTCAAATATCCCATGTCTTCAGTTAAATAGTATGTATATTAATATCGTTTTTGGGAAGCAACTACATATAATAATATTATGCAAAAAAAATATAGGTTGGCATTTATAAAAATTAAGGTGATTTTCATATGTTCTACAGCACTCCACCTAAATTTAAATCAATATCGCAATCGGATTTTATTGAAGTAGGTACTAAATATTCGTATGTCACGAACTTCTTCCTAAAATGCATAGTTGTCAAGTTATTTGAGTTACTCGGGAACAATATTCGGTTTGTGAACCACTGTAGTAATTTTCAGCTAAAATCGGTTCGTGTTAACATTGTCCAATAGATATATTATTTCATAATTCAGTAGTTACGACTAATTGGAATATATTTATGAATGCATAAAAACAAAAAACAATCGCCAAACGAGGGACACCCTAATCTAAATCTTCGAAAAAAAAACGACATAAGATTTTGCATATTTTATTGGAACTTATGTTATAGAAAAGTAACGAGAAACAAATGACAATACAGGGTGTTCCCTCCATTAACAATTCACCCTCCAGCTAATTTCTTTTTTTTTGACATCAAAAAATAAGTTTAAATGAAGAGTCTCCTTCATATTTGGAGTAGAACTTGAAAATTGCCTCGCTGTCCTTCCCATATGATTCATCCCCCCACACGTGACATCAACTTTTTTATTTCAAATAGGACCTCCCAATTTTTGTGATATTTAGGTTTCCTCATCAAATTAAGTCCAGCTTATATAAAATGTCTTATGTCCAAAACTTACTGTTTCCAAGTTATTTAGGAAATTGCAAAAATTTTGACAGTTGCAGGGTCTCAAGGAAATCGGTGTTGTGCCCTAACCATTATGAATTTCAGAATTGGCATTGTGGAACCCCAAAGGGAACCAAATAAGCTACGTTTTGACATATTTAAATTTGAAAAAAGTCTTCCACAATCTCTGCCATGTGCCTCCGAAGTTGCATGATTTCAAACATTCATAATTTGCTTATGTCAAATGGAACGCTCCAATTTTTTTGATGGTACTGTGTTCAGAATTCAAAAATCTACAACTTTTGTTAGTATGATCCTATTCCTAAACCCAGCCATTTCTAAGTTCAAAAAAAAAAGGTCCGGTTGAGCTTGGTCAGAGTTGTTTCTTAATTGTTCTCCATATTTCCGATTTTTTGATAGTTGCATTTTTGAGAAGGTTCATTCGTATCATTCAAAGTATCTTTCCTACACTAAAATGATAAATAAATTATTTGTCACATATACCTGAAACACATGCATATTTGCAAGTAACAAATGTTTAGAAATACTTATACATAAATAATTTTTTATTTGGAAAATTGATTTCCTTTTCTATTTTTCGTTTCCGGCATATTGTTTCATTCTCTTTAGGGTCATTCGGTTTTGCAATTGCTGTTTTTAAGACATACACCATTTCGATTTAAAATTATTATTCATCAAGTCTTTTAGGAAAATTTGTCATTTTTTCCACAAAAAAAAATCTAGTATCAAATAAAAACTAGTTCTTTCCTAGAAATAAAATTATTGTGACCTTTCTGTGTATAGTTATTTTCTTCAATAAACTATTTTACGTCATGCAAATAAATCATCTTATTAGTCGAAGGTTCAGTCATCATCGTAACATCTGGATCACATCACTTATCAATGTTATATTTTCTGATAAAATATGCTAAGTTTTCTCTTTTTATTATACTTTTGGTATCTGTCATCAACCATTTTATTTTCCTCATCGCAAAATATTCTGGAAAAAGCAACACGAACGCTGATTAATTTTTGAACAATAGATTACTGTCTAATTTTCGATGTCTTGTTTTGATGCTCATCCTCATGGTCTACGTGAGTCTCAACATTTGAGTTTAATTTGACTAATTTACAAAGAAAAATATATTTGTTTGTTAAATTCTTAAATAACCTCATTCATAATTATGTAGCTAACTACCTTTGCTTAAAACCATAATAATAATTTTTGATGGACAAAGCCCTAAAATATTGTTTCCAACTTTCTATGTTCATTGAGTTGAGCACTTTGTTAGCTTAAAAGTTGAATGAAAATAACTCGCAGGAACATCAGGTCTTGGAAAAGTGTAGACTTACATAATACGATAATCACTTTTGTTACAGGCATAGACTATCTGTTCTTCGCTTTTATAATTTCTTCATCTACTACATTAATAATCTACTTCTTTGTTTTCTCCAAACTGTGAGTGAATTCTTTCAAATTTCTAAAATTTAAATTAGATTATTTCATAGTAATATCGGAAACAAGAGTTAAGTGATTATTTAAGTCCTTTTAATATGCAAATGCCTCATGATTTACACAAAGGAGCATATTATCTATTGAGTTCGCAATGGTATTAATGGATTTGTAGAATCCAAATGAATTTACCAACGTACTTATTTGTGGATGATTGCAAATTCCTTATCACGAATTAAACAAATTAATTTGTTTTCATAACAAATTCTAACTTTTGGGATTTGATTGGAAATTAAACGTACCTAATTGCCTCCATTCTTCGAGTTACATTAATAAATTAAATTAATAAACAATCATATAATCGAGATATTATATACAGGGTGATTCATATAACTACTTCATTAGAAATTTTTGGATTTGAAATTATTTTTATTTTTCCTTTATTTTGGTATTATGATAATACGAATACAATTTCCTTTTTCAAATGAAACACCCTATACATATACTTTTTCGTTTTTAGACTGTATGTATTAGGCTGCTTAAATACATATTTACTATGTTTCTCCATATCTAAACTTAACCGTTGTTGAGATATTTTGATTTGAAGAGGAAAACTCATCCTAAAACATTATACTGTAAAATGTGAAATTCTCAGTTATTTTAAAAGCTACCCTCATGAAACTTTGTTGACATGCTAATCAGATAGTAGATTAGCCTGGCAGAAAGATTTTTTTATAAATATCATACAGGATGTTCGAAAAATAATCTCAAGTTTAATCAACTTTGAAAGCAAAAATATATTTTAAATGGAACACTCTATATAATTTTACATATTTTGATTCTAAATTTAATTCTGAATCAATTTCTATTAGGGATCCTTATGCTTAAAATTAATGCTTTTGTCGTAATTTGAGATTTTTTAATATTGGCTTTCAATAATTACAAAAATTTTAACGATTAGTTAGCTTAAAAAACATAGCTGCTTCTTGTCAAAATATAAAATAATACTTTAATACTTCTTATCAGTTTATCAGTTTTAAATAATGAAATGTAATAATAATTAATCAAATACGATTTATATTTATTTTTTTTCTATGGAGAATGTAACAGAGTTTTGGGAAGAATTTGTATATTTAAAGAAAAATAGCGGATTAGGGAAACTTTATGACCTGGCCGGGACACTAGTGGAAGTGATCCGAGTATGGGGACTACGGACCTGGTGGTCTGCTCCGCTACCCCACTAATCCCATCCCGCTCTTCTCCCATGGATCCTACTCAGCACTGTATCTTATATTACTTTGGGTGGTGCCAAACTAATCTACTATGTATGGTTAACAGGTCAACAAAATTTCCTAAGACTACCTTTTAAAATAGCCTAATTCCAAAATATAAAAATTAAAAATAATTACAAGTCCAAAAGTTTCTAATGTAACAGATACATGAAACACCCTGTATAGATATACCGTGAGGTTTAAAAAATTTCCGGTCAAGTTGGCTTTGGAATTATTTAACTGTGGGTACGTATGTCTTTGATATGTTCTTCTACGTAATCTCGAACATTAACAAATAAACTTAATCTCATTGAAATACGACTCTGTTAATAAATCTCAGACATACGGACTCGCTGTCAAATAATCCNAGTGTAGACTTACATAATACGATAATCACTTTTGTTACAGGCATAGACTATCTGTTCTTCGCTTTTATAATTTCTTCATCTACTACATTAATAATCTACTTCTTTGTTTTCTCCAAACTGTGAGTGAATTCTTTCAAATTTCTAAAATTTAAATTAGATTATTTCATAGTAATATCGGAAACAAGAGTTAAGTGATTATTTAAGTCCTTTTAATATGCAAATGCCTCATGATTTACACAAAGGAGCATATTATCTATTGAGTTCGCAATGGTATTAATGGATTTGTAGAATCCAAATGAATTTACCAACGTACTTATTTGTGGATGATTGCAAATTCCTTATCACGAATTAAACAAATTAATTTGTTTTCATAACAAATTCTAACTTTTGGGATTTGATTGGAAATTAAACGTACCTAATTGCCTCCATTCTTCGAGTTACATTAATAAATTAAATTAATAAACAATCATATAATCGAGATATTATATACAGGGTGATTCATATAACTACTTCATTAGAAATTTTTGGATTTGAAATTATTTTTATTTTTCCTTTATTTTGGTATTATGATAATACGAATACAATTTCCTTTTTCAAATGAAACACCCTATACATATACTTTTTCGTTTTTAGACTGTATGTATTAGGCTGCTTAAATACATATTTACTATGTTTCTCCATATCTAAACTTAACCGTTGTTGAGATATTTTGATTTGAAGAGGAAAACTCATCCTAAAACATTATACTGTAAAATGTGAAATTCTCAGTTATTTTAAAAGCTACCCTCATGAAACTTTGTTGACATGCTAATCAGATAGTAGATTAGCCTGGCAGAAAGATTTTTTTATAAATATCATACAGGATGTTCGAAAAATAATCTCAAGTTTAATCAACTTTGAAAGCAAAAATATATTTTAAATGGAACACTCTATATAATTTTACATATTTTGATTCTAAATTTAATTCTGAATCAATTTCTATTAGGGATCCTTATGCTTAAAATTAATGCTTTTGTCGTAATTTGAGATTTTTTAATATTGGCTTTCAATAATTACAAAAATTTTAACGATTAGTTAGCTTAAAAAACATAGCTGCTTCTTGTCAAAATATAAAATAATACTTTAATACTTCTTATCAGTTTATCAGTTTTAAATAATGAAATGTAATAATAATTAATCAAATACGATTTATATTTATTTTTTTTTCATGGAGAATGTAACAGAGTTTTGGGAAGAATTTGTATATTTAAAGAAAAATAGCGGATTAGGGAAACTTTATGACCTGGCCGGGACACTAGTGGAAGTGATCCGAGTATGGGGACTACGGACCTGGTGGTCTGCTCCGCTACCCCACTAATCCCATCCCGCTCTTCTCCCATGGATCCTACTCAGCACTGTATCTTATATTACTTTGGGTGGTGCCAAACTAATCTACTATGTATGGTTAACAGGTCAACAAAATTTCCTAAGACTACCTTTTAAAATAGCCTAATTCCAAAATATAAAAAATTAAAAATAATTACAAGTCCAAAAGTTTCTAATGTAACAGATACATGAAACACCCTGTATAGATATACCGTGAGGTTTAAAAAATTTCCGGTCAAGTTGGCTTTGGAATTATTTAACTGTGGGTACGTATGTCTTTGATATGTTCTTCTACGTAATCTCGAACATTAACAAATAAACTTAATCTCATTGAAATACGACTCTGTTAATAAATCTCAGACATACGGACTCGCTGTCAAATAATCCCAAAGCCTACTTGGCTGGAAATTTTTTAAACTTCACGGTACATATGGTATTACAGACTACCAATCTTAAAAGAACTCCATAGACTGAAACTTGAAATATGGCAATAACTCGAAAATTAACAATTTTGGTCAAAATGACGATAATTTGGGCTGTTTATCATAAACAAGACTGCATAGCAAAACAGAGAAGATAGATCATTTGAGAATATTAGCAGGTCAGAATAGCGCGAATAAAGCCTCACCTCCACGCGGTCATTAGGAAGGAATTTGGAATTAATATATTCCACAATTGACGCATATTCAGAAAGGCTCGTGCAGTGCATCATCTATTCCCTTCTTCGTAATAAACTGTTCGATTTCAAAACGGATTTTATCCATAAAAGAGAAAGAGAAAGGCCCCTTGAAGCTTTATAACTCAATTTAGTTATTTGGTTTCGATTTTATTTTTTACTTTTAACTCCGCGTTCAATAAAGATTATGTTTAGTTGCGATATATATTTATACGTTTTCAGTCTTTTTTAAAAGAAATTTAGAGAAATTGATTTCTTTTTAATTTCAAAATTATAAGGATGCAGAAAATTAGAAAATCATGCAACGTAGCTATTTGTATCTATAATATTATTACAAACTGCACTTGTATTGTAAAAACTAAAAGTAATTATTGGTAAACGAAGCTTTACAAGATCCTGTATACTTATTTCTTAGATACATTACTTTTTAAGTCGGCTTCGTATCATCATTCAGTTCATAGTAACCTTTGGAACATAATCGATTCGCCGTCAGCTGGTTACGATTTTTTCCACTCCCATTATGCGGGAGCATCCATAACCCAAAATAAACAAACGATACGATTACTGTTTGCACGTCTCTTGTTTTAGAAGTTGTTGGTTGGTGTTCATTCGTTTTCATTTATTTTAATCGGGATTTCAGACGGGCGACGACGTTTTTAGACGTTTCAAGTAATGAATTTGTCAAAGGTTCGTTTGGTGACGTTTGATGTTACCGGGACACTTTTAAAACTACGAACAACTCCCGGACAGCAATATGGAGAAATCGGTGCCATGTATGGTATCGTTGCCGATAATAATATTTTGACTCGTAACTGGAAAGGGCAATATCAAAAAATGGCTATGGAACATCCGAATTATGGTTTGAACTCGGTGGGATGGGAAGTTTGGTGGAAGACGATTGTAAAAGAAACATTTAAATCGTCAAAGTTTCGATTTGATGAGGAGAAACTTGAAAAGATCGCCTGTCATTTGTTGGAAATGTACAAAACATCAGCATGTTGGCAACATTGTTACGGAATCCCTGGGATTTTATCATACATAAGGAGTAAGAAAATTCCCATGGGGATAATTAGCAACTACGATCCAAGATTACATGCCATTTTAATAAACACCAAATTGAACCATTACTTTCAATTTGTATTAACGTCTTACGAGGTGAAATTACAGGAAGTTATTATTTAGATATTAATTTTTTTTGTTTTTGTAGGTTGGCATTGAAAAGCCTGATAAAGGAATATTTGATTATGCCATTCAAAAATCTGAAATATCACATCTTAAACCTGAAGAATGTCTGCACATTGGAGACAGTCCTAGTATGGATTACGTCGGCGCCAGAAACGCTGGATGGAATGCATTCCTTATCACTGAAAACGACCAGAATAGTCTGAAAAGTAAAATTCCAGATTTGGATCCAGATCATTGTTTTGGAAGCGCCTATCAATTACATATTAGTTTATTAAAAAAATCTGGAGATAAACTAGCTACACCTGAACAGGAACTTAATTGACCAGATATACCTCGTATTGCCATGTTAGATCTATATATTAATTACATATTTATTTAAAAAAAGTTTATTATTACAATATGGTTAAATTTCAAAAACCTATGGGACGGTGTTCCACAATTAACTTCAAAATGTGATTTCACTCCGTTAAGGACCGGCTATACACTCAGACTTACTTGAAATTTACTTGCACAAACCGGTTTGTATAAATAAGCTGCTGCATATAGACGGGAAAATGATATTTAAGGCAACTCCGAAACTTAAGCTTATACAATTTTTGTAAAAGTTTACTTACATAGGACCGTATTAATAGCATATATATAATACTACTATATTGCGTGTTGCAACGCTTTATGAATGACTAACTGTCATCCAATGGAAAGAGACAACACGAGACACCGTCTTCTGTACCGTTGAGACCTAAAAATCGATTTGCGCATGTGCTGTCTCCATGATACGCGGTGAACTTAAATATTCAAAAATAGAAATATATGTAATACTTACGTTCAGAATATTTTAATGTATTAAAATGTTTCTTTAGAAATTCTTCTAATTAATAATATATTTTTTATAATAATACAATAAAGTGATATTTTCTTTTTNAAAAATAAATACTTTCTGCGGAAATGTCCCATTGCTCTACAACAAGTAAAAGAGCTTAAGTTGCTCTCTGATAAGCGAGGACTTGTTTTTTATCGCACCGCCTACAATGACCAGTGGTTAAGCCATGAAATCACCAAAATAAAAGAAAAGCAAAATAGCAAATGTTTGAAAGAAGGCGAATTTGAACTTCCAACTTCAGCTTACAGAAAACGTTTGCCCATTGCTGAAGCTAAATTTCAAGACCTTCAAGTACTGAAAAGATTTTGTAGTGTAGAAGCTCAAAATTTCTACGAAAACATACCGCACAAGTAATTATTAATTTTTGGACATCGTCGTTTTTTATCCAGTCAGTTTGGACATTTAAATGAATTTTGGATATTTAAAGTTCTGAAGGGTTTAAGTTTCCTTTTCAAATTTCTTTTAATTTATAAATGCGAATAATATTACACAATAAAATTAATTTTGAGATAATTTAGTACGTTTTATAACTTACTTGTGCGTTTTTATGTTAAAACGTTATATATCTCTAAAAGTTGATTTTCGGACATCGTCCGTTTTTTCCCCTTAGTCTTCAATTGATAACCTCGCCACAATTTTGTTATTAACCCTTCGTCTGTAGACAAATAAAGAAAACCTTATCTTACCTTACCTTGCGGAAGAGAAAAGTGGGCCAGAGCAAAATAACTGTAATAACTTCTTTCGGTCTTTATAAGAAAAATTAGTGAAGAAATAAGCAAAAAAACCAAAGAACAACACACAATGTAATAGTTTATCCCACCTAGCACTCCAATTCACTCCACAAGTCCCGAAAGACACTTCACTTACTGGAAATAAAAAATACGCATTTCTTTTTGCAAATTATGCTTAAAAACAGCATAAAATATTGAAATTTTATGTTTTTGCCATAAAAATCTAAAATTTCGCATTTTTTTAAAATCTACTATTTAGGACGTCTTTTATTCATAAAAATTGAGTGCTAAATTGTGTTTCAGGAGGAATTTTAAAAAAAACACCTAAAATTTTAACACATTTTTTATACTATTTTCTATTTTAAAAATAAAAGATAATTTCTTGTAAGTATATTCATAATTTTACAAACTCGGTATGACGTCACTAGGTGTGAAATTAACGTAGGTCTTATACATATAAATAATATTTAAATAAGTTTTCCAGTTTTAAAAAATAAATTAAATATTCAAATTTTAAAATAAAAACTTTAATGACAGAAATTGTCAAATGTTATTGTGACATTAATTTTCAGGTAACATAATCTGTACTACTTTAAGACGTGAGACTAATTAATAATTTTTTTTTCTCTTCCATTTTATGTATTTTAAAAAGAGATGAAAAAAAATGACGTCATACCGAGCTTGTAAAATTACGACTATAGTACTTAATGAATTTTCCAAATCTAAATTACAGTCCTGGCATGCAGTGCAAATAATTCCGAAAGGTGCTTCCGACTGGATACCGAGAGATCCCGTTCAAGTTCAAGGGACGACAACGATCAAAAGGAGACGTCTTCGTAAAAGAAAACGAAAACCTCTTTCCTCGCCTACCGCCAGTTATGTTAATCAAAATTCGTCAACACGATTAGGTGAAGTAACTATAAATGATGATTTCATCATTGAAAATTGAAATTTTCTCATCAATCGGCATATTTTAGAGCAATCCAAAGAATACGACATCGAAGTACAACAGCAGATGTTTAGTTATGGAGATCCTTGGGAAGAAATGAAAGAGGAAAGCAGCAGACCATTTACTAGAAGAAAGGTAATATTTAGCCTATTGAAGACAGATTGTTCTTATAATGCTCAACGCGAACGATGCAGGGTCTATCATAAATGATAATTTTAATTTCAGGCGGTAACTGCTTGTCAATTTCATGAGAAAATGTATTCATTAAAATAAACATCCTGTTCTAACATGCTTTGTTTTCGACATACAAACAAGCTGTCAAAGGTTAAAAAAAATTAGTTTTTGAAACTTATTCTGATGAAACTTCTTTGTTCGCAATTACATGGGGTTTCTTTTGATATATTTAAATTTAAGATAATAATTCACTGCATTTTTCTAAGTTTTCAAAATTAAACAATCAAACATACAACTTTCTTGGCCTTTTACTTTTTTACAGGTTGTTAAATTTAAAAAAAGTACCTTTTTTTGCTGCTTAAATAACATTTGGATTTATTAGTCAAATACATTTTTATTTTAAAGATTGATTCCCATAAATAAGTTAATTTGTTCTCGAAAACTAAGGGAACTACAAAAAAAACTGAAGCTATCAAAAAGTTTTTAAAATCTTTTAATCTGATAAAAATATCAAATAATAGAGAAAAATTGTGGTAAGCAATAATTTTTACTATAAATATCAATCAAGTAATCATCTGCACCACTACTGGCGATGCCTATTATCTTAAGTATAAATTCTATATCTATTTCTATATTATACTATAAATAGAATATATGTAATATATTAAATATAATTATACCACAAAAAGTCCTTTGATACTACTAATAAACACATCAAGTTTCATCAAAATCAGTTTACGTAGTTAATAAAAAACCAATTTTCTATTAAATCTTTGACACCCTGTTTGTATGTCGAAAACGAAGCAGGTTAAGACACATGATTATTTTTATTGTTTATTTTATATTTAAATATGACCAGCAATTATCCCCTAAAATGATACATTTTGTTAAATAATTCTTTGACTTTAGGTCACGCCACCATATTATACACCTACAATCGAACCAAAGAGAAATTTTTCCAATCCGTTGAGTGCCTCAATTCAATTCGGACATGCCGAAACAACAACTGAAAAATTTCCAATTATTAAGGAGATTCTGAAACAAAATGGAGGTTTGAGTTTGAGTGAAATCTTACAGGAGAAAAACATAACATTAACCGAACTGTTGATGGGTCAAAAGAAAGCTATTAAGGCATTAACTGAATCAAGCAATCCTAAAACAAGTACTAGTACCACTCAAAAAATTCAGTTCTCTACTACTACCACTACCAATAATGACCCCATTGGTAAATACAAACGAATACCTCCTTCCATTGCTTTGAGGAAGGTCCATATCAATAGGAAAGATGGAAATCAAAACGACTTAAGCAGTAAGGAAATGATTGAAGCGCAAAGAAAAAGACTGACAATATTGCAGGAACAGAATCAGAAATATTTGCAAAATTCTATGTTTTCTGGAATTCAAGAACAATCAGATTATGATTTTAATCAGCAAACTGAGGCTGTTACACCAGAAATGAGAGTTGAATCGATCCAAACTACTATGAGTTCTAAAGGAAAACCAAATCTACCCATAACCAGTGCCACTTTAATGAAAATGACTACAAATCGACTCACCAAGCATTCTGAAAATCAAACTGCTATGATTCCAAAACCCGTAAAAATCGATATTAAGCACATTTTTGGATTTAAAACTAAAGAAGACCCAACTGAAATTGAGGTAAGACATGTCGTTTATTCCAATATTTTAAATTTAAGTGGGTATTCATGGGAAAATATCGTAATTTGAACCAATGTTCCAATGAATTGAACCTAAATCTAAAATACGATATCTATCCCTTTAAAATATTATTTGAAATATTTTTTTATTTAGGCTTTAGACGAGCCTCTGCATATGAGCATTGATCTAGATACTGATCCTCCATCAACATCGACCAAGCAAGCATTAACCCAAGAAGAAGTCCAAAAACTAGAACCATTTAGTGCCAAAGATGAAATACTAGAAGTTCTGAAAGATCCAGCTGGAAGAGACGGCTTGGCTCGCATCCTCGAGGCCAGAAATATGTCGATTGCAGAGCTAGTTGAACAAAGAGAACGTGGTTCTAGTCAGCTCCATCTTGCAGATATTTTTCATAATAATACTAGGGAGCCGGAACCTGTGGACGAGCCCTTAGAAGGACAAATAAATCCGGAAATTTTCGATAGTTTTCCTATTAGAAAATCAAAAGGTTTAGGTACAAATAGTGGGGAGAATCAGCAGCCGTCAACATCTTCAACAACAGCATTTCCAACAGTACAAATCGAATTGAAATCTTTGAAAAGTGATAAAGAAAAATTGCTATGGAAACAACTTTATCCAGAAATGTTTCCTAAAGAATCTATACCCCTTTACACCGCACCAACAGACATTCTTACTGAGGACGATGTTCAATTACTTGATAATTTTAATCAGAACATATACTCGTCTCTTTCAAATGAACAACTGAACGTCAACAATGATAACAAAACTGGCAAAATCGTTAAAATTTCATCAGGAATCAAATCGGCTATCGCAGCAAGTATGGCAATAGTTGTTTTGTCGTTAATAGTCTTTGTGACTATTTTAGTTGTGTTCAAATGGCTACAAAAAAAGAAGAGAAACAAACTGCATTACCAACAAGACAGCTTAAAACCCCCATTAATCCGTGCGAAACGTTTAAATTTTGGCACAATTGTCTCAGACACTTTAAGAAGAAACCGATACAAGAGTCAACCATTGGACAATTGGAATCGAAACTTCAGGAAAGATGTATTTTAAGATTTGCTCAAATAACAATAAAGACTTACCAATACTCATTAAAGGTGAATCTGCCTCTCATTAGTTGATTAACTGAGTTTTCTGATCTATTGAAAAGTCTATGAAAGTAAGCATACTGTCTAGCAATGCTTTTTATTTGTTTTAAAGCCACTTCCAATGTGGGACTGCCTTTGAGCTCTTCCAATTCATTGATAGTGAAATAGAGCACTGTATGATATGTTTTTGGCAAGACATCAATATAAGGTTTCCAAAATGAATTGTCTGTGAATTTTTCAATAAGCAAACCAATCGCCAATAGGACATTCGGCATGCTTTTCAGTATCTCAACCTAAAATCAATTAATAAATCAATGATCAATAGATTGATCAATTATATTGATTTATACTTTTTCAATTAAATCTTCAGCAACTCCCTTTTGAGCGGTTTCCACGGAAATCATTAATTCACGAGGTACAACTATAACTAAACTGCTTTGAGGAATATCTTGTTCCGCTTTAATTCCTAAATCGTATCCTTCGAAATGGGCCACAGAACAACCATTGAGTTCAGCCCCATGTTCCTTGAGCCATTTCAAGAACGTGTCGATGGTTGTTTTGTCTGGATGAACAGTTTTTGAATCATTTTTCGAAAACTACAAAAATAAATATTAATTCATTGTTTTGGAGAAGTATTCAATTACTTTGTTTTGTTTTTTCAATAATTTATCCTCAAGAAATTGAGTTCGAACCAATAATGAGCTAATTTTCTTCTGGCATTCTAGAGCCTGAACTATATTGTTTTGAATCGGCAAAGTTGTTATAGCCAGAAGATTGTCCACAGTTTCTGCCAGTTCTTTTTCTTCATTTAATGATTTGGGTTTTTTTTGCTTCTTACCCATTATTCTTCTTGGTTAAATTAAGACCAATTCCGTTTATGGCAATTTGCTATCAGATTTCATGTTAGGTATATTACAAATATAAAACAAAAAATTAAATTAAGACCAATATCAGGTCAAAAGTATATATACCTTATTTTAATTCTAATTGCGTTTCTTCGGGTGCAAGAGAATGCAATATACTTCGACTGGAGACTAATTTAAATGAGTGTGAATCAAACCCCTAACAATATAAAGCAAGGTTAACTGACCCAAAATAGTTTTTCTTCTTCATTTCGAATTAAAGCTTATATAAAGTGAATTGAACTGAAGTTAGCCATGATTGTTGTCAATTTAGCCGTAACTAAGTATCTAAAGTCCGTTCACGTTAAGAATAGTGTGGAGAAGCATAGGGACTAAAAATACGGCTCTGTGATTGGTTTAGAAATGAGCCTGATTTACCCTATAACATATTTTCTCCATGTGTTGAAGTTGTAATCAGATTCACATTGAACGTTATGATTTTTTTATCGTGTAAATTAACCTCACTTAGCTCCACCCACCACTCTATTCTTAACGTGAACGGACTTTACTTATGTCTAGCCGCTCTGGTAACAATCAATCCGTAAATGCCGAGCATATATATAATACTACTATATTGCGTGTTGCAACGCTTTATGAATGACTAACTGTCATCCAATGGAAAGAAACAACACGAGACACCGTCTTCTGTACCGTTGAGACCTAAAAATCGATTTGCGCATGTGCTGTCTCCATGATACGCGGTGAACTTAAATATTCAAAAATAGAAATATATGTAATACTTACGTTCAGAATATTTTAATGTATTAAAATGTTTCTTTAGAAATTCTTCTAATTAATAATATATTTTTTATAATAATACAATAAAGTGATATTTTCTTTTCAATAATTAAATGAATATTTAAGTAAAACGAAAGTGCTATTACAACACAAAAGTTATTTATTGAATTACTTACATATTTTAACACACTGATGTGTAAATAATTACTTGTAGTATTGTAGCCTAAATAATTTTTGTACAAAAGTTTTTATTATAACAGTTGGCTTAATTAAAAAAATCTTAATTTGTATTATTTAAAAGCCAATAATACGAGCCCCGTATTATTGACCTTTAAATAGTATAAGTTTTGTATATTTCTGACGAATGTATTCTTGTTTCGAAGACATTTGCTTCGCTTCGTGAAATAATCTGGTATTTAAGTATAAGTCTATTATAAGTCTACAAAGTTGAAACCTGTGATTGTCCAAAATACATTGTGACATTACATGTTCATCCATAATAATATTATTAAAAGGAATTCCTAGTTTATTGCCAATTTCTGTTACTAATATACATTTAATATTTGTAGACTTTAGCCGATACGAATTTTGTTTCAAAATTCTTTCAGCCAATTTACAAATTGATGACACATCTTTGGATGGTGCTACATAGTATTTGCCTCGATCTTTAATTCTCGAAAGAAGTGGCATTTCTTTTCCAAGAAGTTGCTGTATGCAAATTAGGCAATCTATTTTTTTTGATAGTTTTTTGGCAATATACCCCGCTATATAGTCTACAACATTTTCAAGATAAGGGCTTAATTGCCAAAAAGTAGATATATAGTCATGACCAAAATCAGATATGGGCTTATTTACCATATTTACATCTCCCAATGGACATGCATTTTTGGTTCTTGTAGAGGCAACATGTAAAATAGCTACGCCATCAAAAAGGCAGTTACCATTTTCAATTTCTTTGATTTCATGTCGCACTAATAAACGTTTATATGCGCTTTTCAACTGAAAGGCGTTAGGATTATTATTGAATCCTCCCCTACTTCGAATAGCGCTAAAAAATGTTTCCAAAAAGTCCTGTGATAATTTATACGTCAATAAATATGTGAAATTAACAGTTTGTAGTTGTTCAAACAGGGGAAACATATTACTTAAACATATTATCAGTCCTAAAAAACCAGTTTTACGATTAGTCCGCAACATAGGTGTACCGTTAACGTCTTTTAAATTTTTTATATATGTAATAAAATTGTGTGCATGCTGTTTTAATGTATAGTAATTATCTTTTGTAAGTGGAGTGTCAAATTGTCTTTTTGAAAATCTATTTTTGCAGTTTAGTAAATCTGAAATATTGTTAAATATTAAACAAAAATTAGCCGTAGCTAGACAACCCTCAAACTGCGTTTTTAAATTTGCATCAGACACTTCACTTAAAAACACAAAAGATTTATAAACGCTTTCGCTTAACACTTGCATTGCCAAGCGAACGTTCATTCGATTGTTGTTAAATAAAATATGCTTTGACGTTAATTTGTTACCTAATCGTAATCCTTCCTTGCTTTGCAGTTCATGTAGGTCTGATATATATTTCCAATTAATCACATTATTATACTGATCTTTCAATACGTTTTTGTCACCTAAAGTATTTCTTATCAACTTTATCATGTGACATAAATCAAGGAATACATAACATGTTTCCCCTGTTACAGGATTTCTAAAATACGGTTTGAAGTTAACACTATAACAATCAAAATTTGCTCCTAAATTAGTGAAGGTGCTTAAATTTGATGCAGCACCATCAAAAGTGACAGAGTATATTTTAACATTACTTTCATGTAATAACCGAAAAGCTTGAGTTACAAGATTTGCCCTTTCGCCACCACTTAATCCCCGATTCAGGAAATAACCAATTGGAATTTTCCAATGATCATTCATCGATACTGCCATAAATACTAAAGCATTTGTTGCCAATGGTACATTATCGTTGTCTTGAGGAGTATGCAGAGTTCCACAATCTACGCCTCCATGAAATGCGTTACTGTGATACACCATAGACTCTTTTATTGACATTTCGTCGATAACTAAATTAATGACAATTATTTTCGACTTAGCTCTAATTGCCATAGCATTAAATGCCTCTTGTGTGAATCCCGGATCCCCATTAACAACCCTGTACCATTGACGAACGGTTGATGGATGTGGTAGCAACTTTTCCCAATGTTTTCGAACATAGTTGTACGCTTTAGGTGAATAAAAGTGTAATGTTAGAGCAAAACTTCGCAGTTCTGGAGAATAACAACTTTTTTTCTTCAGTTTTCGTGACACTATTTCTTGCATGGTAACAGGCAGGATGTCCTAAAGAAATACATTAATAAGTATTATATAATAAGCTAAATGGTGCACATGGCAAAAGCAACTAAAGCAAGGAAGCAAAATTATTATGCGAAACCATTCGTTATAAGTATTTAACATTACATACTTTTAACGAAACATTTCAATTATATCTACCATTAAAGTATTTCCTGCTTCTTCAGTCATTACTCCTTTACTTTGTAAATGCTTTACAAGTTCTTTTAAAGAAGCAATCTGTCTTAATAGATAATTGTTTTTATTCTGTAACATTTTAATCTTTTGTGATTTCTTCCTATCATTTAGTCTAACTAAATTCAACACTCTTCGGGCCTTTCTGGGAGTTGCCATATGAGGTGTTCTTATTTCTGAAATGAACCGTGGTTCAAAAAATTGACGTTTTTGGGGAGTGGGGCACATATTTTCACTAGCAGCTGAAAAGTACCCAACGTAAATGCAACAGTAAATGCAGATAATTCATTCATCCTCTTACTTTCCAAATCAACTATATATGGCATGTTTTTTGTACTTGACGCAGCCAACTCTTCATTTTCGTCTATAGCCGTAGACGATGAGGGTATGTTTTTTGTACTTGACGCAGCCAACTCTTCATTTTCGTCTATAGCCGTAGACGATGAGGGTATGTATTTTGTACTTGACGCAGCCAACTCTTTATTTTCGTCTATAGCCGTAGACGATGAGGGCATGTTTTGTGCTATATCAACTTCTAGACGTGGTAAGAACGGAAGGGGACACTGAACGGATACTGATGGGACTGCACATGGCTTTAAAGCCATTTTTCCTCCCAGACCTCTTGCATTAAACTCCTTGTAATCTGTGCTCAAAAAATGAAGAGAGCAAATTTTTAGTTTTGTCGTATCATCTCTTGGAAGTAGTCCACAAACAGCCCTCCAAGCTTCACGTAATTTTTCGTTACTAGGAAACCTTCAAATTGTTTTGATTTAGGATGAATCTGACGAATAAATTTTTCAAAACTTACTTATGGAAAGAGACTTTTGGTCGTTTCTTCGACCGATTTTCGTCACACAAACACAAATAACACTGTTTTACCATTATTCCAAACACGACAAATAATATTAATTAATATTATTTAATATTAAAATTTATCTCAAAGAAATAACTAAATAACATAAACATAAGCATAAAAACATTAAGATATTTTAGGTTAACATGTCAAACAGCACGGTATAAAACTCGCGTTTATTGGTTACAAATCCACGCAAGCGCATTTACACATTTTGGACCCAACGGTGCAGACTGTATTGCTATCTCATTTCGTCTTCCTTACGTTTCGTTCCACAGACGCAATATAGTAGTATTATATATATGNTGCTCGTCAGTTCAGATATTTCCATGTATTCGGACGTAATCAGAGCATACCATCAGCTTTTAGACTTAAAAGGAAAATATTTGAACGTTCACGTGTTGGGCGAGTTGGTTTGTGACGTAAGTGATGATACCATAGATTCTGAAGGACTACCAGTGGCACGATTTCTGCAGAAAACTAGAGAATTACTTGGTATAGTATGTTAAAATTGTAATCATTTGTGACTTCATTGAGTTGATTTTTAGGTCGAGTTGTTTCTATATATCCAGGTGAAGGTACCGTATGGGATCTTTACGCAAAATTAGCTCCAAGTCATATACTGCGAGTACAACGTTTTCAAAGAGCCTTTAAAGCATACACAAGGGATAACCAATGGTCGAAAGATTTGAAAATTTGTAATCAGGTGTTGTATCTTTGTTTCGAAATGTCCGATTTGGCTTCCAAACCACAATTGGAAAAAAATATGACAGTCCTGAACTCAATCAGGCTTAGTGTGCTCAGCACGATTTCGGCAATAAGAAAACAGGACTTTCCGGACACCAAAGAACCGTTAGAACGTCTCAGTACTGCCTTGAACGATATTGTGGAGAAAATTAAGTGTGCTGAAAGTAAATCTATTTGAAACAATGTCGATTTAAGTGAATTTAGAAATCTTCATCGATTTAATTTTTATTTTTCTATCTTAATGGCAAAGTTAATAAAGAATTTTAGGAACAAACAATCAAACTTTTTGTCTTCATAAAGTTACCCTTTGTTGTAGCTAATATAAGTAATTTTTTTTTGTACAAGTTAAGGTTTATCGAAACAGACAATATTTTCTGAAAGTCCATTCTAATAACTTCATAGATATGCTGACACCATACAAGAAGATTTAGTACTTCTCAGTTCTATCTCCGGTAAGAAATAGCCCTTATATTGCTGGTCCCTTCAACTCCTACTTGACACTTGTTAACCGTGGTAGAGAGCGGCAATAATCATGAGTAGATCAAGGAAATGATCTTAAATGACATTCTCTGTATGTATTTGATACGCCAAAAGGGAGTGAATAAAATGAAGCTAAAAACTAAACCAACTAAACGAAAATAAAACGAAGATATATCAAAGACAATTTACAATTCTATTATATTGTATGGAAAAAAAAATGTTGAAGAGAAACAAAGAAGAAATAGGAAAGGTATGGAAACTTACTATGAAAAACTTTACAAAGACGAGAAAATACACGACCCTATAGACCAAAGCAAAAATGCTAAGAGATGCAAAACTCCATTTATTCTCTAATAAAATATGACACGCGGGACAAATGCATTATCGCAAATCTCACTGGTGATCTTTATTTGTAAGAATTAATGTGTTTTATGAAAAAAATTTAAAAGACTTATAGTTAGTTTTACTATTTCTTTTTCTTTTAACCGTTTATGGGGCAAAAATCGAGAAACTAGAAATAACAATGAAGCACACATAGTTAGATGGGTTGGATATTTAAAATGTGTGAATAACGTCTTTTTTGTGAATTTATTATTCTTATTTACAACATTATACAAATGCCCGTTTGAAGTATCACTTTGATTTGTGGAAGAGTTCAAAGCATTTTTTGTATAAATTGCTCTGCTATATATTTTAATATCAAAAGAAAGTTCATATCATGTCGCGGTAAAATGCTTTATCATTGCTCATTTGTGCTCCCTATGTGGTGGTAAACTATTATACCAGTGCCCTACAAAAGGTTAACTAAAGCTTTCTTAATTATATTTAATGAAAAGCTGTATTTTACAGTTTGATTTAGTAGATAGTTATTATTTTTTAATTTCTTCTTTTATATTTTCGTTAAATTTTTCTTTACACAGGAAGTAACAATTTTTTTGACAGGAACAATTTCCCTTTACACTCACATACTTTTTGTTACTATAACGATTACTTTGAAATTAATAGAATCGGAAACGGTAAAAAAGCAATTTGAACAAACTATGGCGTGAAATCCTGTGGTTCTCAACCCGCGATATAGTTGAATGTCAAGCTTTTTGTTTATATGAGTATATCAATATGAAGAAATCAACATTTATTTGACAGAGACATCAAATAACTAATTAACAAAGCAAACAAAGAAAAACATTTATTTATTGTGAGTTCTATACACAAAATTTAAAATGCTGTAGGCGTATTTCCAGACCTAAAATACATATCCCGAATATATAGTTGAAAATATTATTTGTAGGAAGTAGCCTTACTAACTTTTAATAAAAGGTCGTAATTTATAGATACGTTATTCAACATAACAACTTGCGTATTTTTTCTGGCTCCCAAAATGATTGTATAATAAAATTCTTGATTTTTCCTGCTCCATGTATACCAAGGCATACTACAGAGTGCCTCGTAAAATTCTTCCCACTACAAAATATAAGTATTTTTAACTCTTGAAAAACTTACATACTTTTACTACCGCATCTTGATATTTTTGTCCGTTATACATGGTATATGTTGAGGAAATTATGAAAATTACTGCAGAGTTGATGCTTATGCCAAGATTTAATTGTTTCTAGGAAAATCAATAAGTTCGGTAAAAGTATTACAAATTACCATTCATTTAACCTCAAGAGTTGCATATGACACGAATGTCACAGATATGAACACCAAAAACAAATATTGGAATCCTGCATAACTTATGAGTTCCTGGCTATCCAAGAAGTACCTTTAATATTATTTAATATTTAGTTGTCATTTGTGTGCTAATTAGCCAAACCTCTTAAGTTCCATTTGCCTTTTTACAACTGCTTTTAAACAAATGTAAACCTGATTGTCTTTATTTGTTTCGTAAAATTTGTCGCTCAATTGACGTACGTAGTTGGCCAACAACAAAATTTGAATTTCACTTTGCACGGTGAAATAAATGGAAGGACAATTACGAAATATCCAGCTGTAGTACAACCTGTCATTTCCAATATCTCTACGAACCAAGTAACAATATTAGAATTAATTTTTAGGATTTTGGTCATTAAGAGGGACTTCTTCAACTCAATAAAACGAAAACAGATATATAATATTCCAAAAAAAGATAGTATTTCCAAAATGAAGGATTGTTCAATGCCTCTTTTCGCTATAGAACGTTTAATTGACGTTGTCAGACCACTAAGATTCCACTGCAGCTTTCTGGTTTGGTGTTCGGCTCTGATAATTTCATCTCTTTGTTGCAGGAAGATTATTAATAAAATGACGCCCTGAAATAGCAAATAATAGACCCTTTACGTATTAAAGAACCTATAACTTTCTTGTTAACATCAAGCTTGGCCCACATAATGGCCAAACTTTTTGATTCCATCTTAACGGTTGTTGCAACATGAAATATCAACCGACAACCTGCTTACAGACGTTTAACATTGTCTTTAATATGACAAGTTAACAAACAAGTTGATTGTCTATAGACCCGTTTGGGGTACTTACAATGAAACGAATTAAAGGAAAGAACTCGTGCTGAATGAATATTTTCAATGACATTTCCGTTGTTAGAATACAGATAAATTCCAACAGGATGGATAGAATGCCCAAATAAACTACCAACCAATAGAATTTATGCAATACTTTATAGTGACATGGCAGTTTGATGCAATATACATATGAAATTAGGGACAGTTCATAGTCTTTATCTGGAAATTAATGTAGAAGGGATGATTATAGTCACGTTAATACTCACCTTTAAGTGTTTGTGTTAGAAAATTATTTTTTATGGACCAAGTAGAGAAAATGGCCTGGCATATTGAAATAAGTTCTTCTTTAAGCCAACCCATATGAAATTTTTGCCAAAAACCTTCTTATTCAGTCAGTAAGTAAAGGAGATATTTCCTTAAATAATTAGTGATTTATTTAATAGAGAAAACTATCATTAATGCATTATTTACCGTTGACAACACTAATTAATATTAATATTGTTAGTTCTGAAAGAAAATTATATTTAATGAGGCACGTAATGTTTGCTTTTGTTAAATAGGATAGAAGTATGCTTAATTGCTTAAGTTGTAATGACTTATTTCTTCATAGAATATTCGTTCTTCGGCTATTTACACATTATCATTGGCTGTTAACAGGTTTAGCATGAATTTCCATATAAGGGCCCTACTTTTCAATTGAATTGAGTAGGCTAAACGAGAATAGAGACCAAAGGCTCGTTAGAGTTATTTATTAGTCGTTGTTCGATTAAAAACCTCAACAATGAATCTGTTACTCTGCTGGAAGAAAGCTTAAAACTCTTAATTTTAACAGAATAATTTAGAAAAGTCAAGTATAGGATTAAATTTTTAAGTATTGTACAAATACAAATTTGAAAATAAGCCAGGAACGACCTTCTGCGGAAAAGCCTATTAATGCAACATAATATATCTTCATATCTTCTTTGTTGCACTGTCCTGTTTCTAGTTACTTAACATTAATAGGTTTATGTTATTTGAAATCTTCAGCTACTATTAAGATTCCATTGGGAATGTAACCGGCTACATTCAGAACCTACAGGAAGGAAAAAAGCTTTCATTTCATAAAGAATTCCTTACAAATCTAGGAACGTGTACATCCAGTCTATTTTGAATAAGAAGAATAATATATGTATCTGAATATTTCGAGATTAATAGAATGCTTAATATGAATGAAAAAGTGGCAATCATATTGTAGTAAATTATAAAAAAATAGAATAAAACAGAACTTTTCCTCATTTCATTTAAAAAAACCCAAAAGCTTTTTCGTGTTTTTGCTTAATTCAATTCCCGTTAAACATTCACTTAAAAACTTTCTGGTTAAACTTTTCGAATTTGAATTATTCATTGAGCTAATTTTCATCTGTTTTACTATTTTAATTTATGTATTCATATTTCAAAAGTTATTATTTACTAATGAGACTTCATTTACAAAAAAATCAGAAAAAATTGATGATATTATGTATTCCTAATGAGGATTGTTGTGATTTTCTTTGATTTAGTCATTCAATTATAACAAAATGTGTCCACACAGCCAAAGTTACAGTGAAGAAATTTTTTCCATTTTAAATTGTATTTTGATAACATTGTCACTGAGAAAAACCTATTTGAATCCGATTCTCGAAAGTAGTTTTGTAAACGATTTTTTTTTAAAGAAAATCCGAAAATTATCTTATTTTCCAGATATCAGCTATGAATTATCAATGGTCACATACATTTATTGTCTAAAACTCCCTTGTCACTATAAAATTTTAAATAAATTTTATTGGTTTATTGTTTATGTGATGGCAATATTTCTCTTATTTGAATGCGGTTGCTTCTTCAAAACCCCAATGACCTTTGCCATTATAATTGAACATGGATTTAGTTCTATGGTGCATATAGTTGTAAATTTTACTACACTATTGATATTTTTTTGCAAAAAAGCACATTTTTAGGGTGGTTCTTGTCTAATAATATTTCTTAACAAAAGAATGGAAATTCTTAAAGTTGAAGAAAAAACGAAAAAGCTACAATGGAATTTGAAACATTTGAAACCATCAGTGAAACGAGCTATAGCAAAACGAGGAGCCAAACAGTCTTTTATCCTGGAAATTCTCGTCCTGTTGGTGACGATTCCCATATATTTTACAATTTCCCAGTTGAAACAGTCCTTATTTCTGCAAATGGTGGTTAAATACGATAAAATTTTTAACATGGACCATTTACGTTTTGGAAATAATCAGTCTATGGATTGCTAATTATTTTATCATAATTCTGCCGTTTATCCAAATTTATTTTCAGTCGAAAGTGAGATACAGATTTTTTTACTTACCCTGTACGTGAATAAAATATCTGAGGACCTAAGAAGATTAAAACACCATAAAATCGTTAATAATCATCTCAGAACTATCATTTCCAGACAGAACACTTTAAAAAAGTTGGAAAAACTGTCTTTTTCTTATTGAATTACCTTTGAACAACTGATTTCCAGGCATTTTTTAGACAACCAGGATTTTGTCAGTGAATCTGCTGTAAGATATTTGTGTCTAATAATAATTGTTTTGCCATTTGTCTTCATGTCAAGTTCACAAGTAATTTACATCACCAGTATAGGAATGTAGTAGCAAACAATATAAATCTTTTAGCGAAAAGTACCATTAGGAACTGCCATTATCAGTATAATGCAATTCGCTATTTTATCAATTTTCACCATGTACAATGGGCAAAGGTACGAGAACGAAGTAAGTATCTAGCGATGATACGATACATGATACTTTTCGTTCTACTTTATTTCTTTTAGTGGACCCATTTCTACGAAACTTTGTGTACAATGCCCTGGTATAAGTGGAGTCTCGAGAACCAGAAGACGTACCTTTTAATGATGACAGGTTCATCAAAAATACTTCAAATTAAAGTATTTGATACAACCGCCATAAATTATATTTTGCTACTAAAGGTAAGAAATGGTAATTTTACAAAGCTTTTTCCTAGTTTTTAATGGTTTTTTAGATATGGAAATATGCCTATAGCATTGTAGGTGCAGTATTTAAGATTCGCAAATGAAGACTCTCCTTTGAAGTCGAAAAATTATGATTAATTGAGACAAAAATAGTATGTACCTACATTTGTTTATATTATTGTTGGAGAAAATCTTATGTACATTTAAGAGATTTAAAGAAAAGTGATTATGGAAATCGGCCAATAATTTTTTAAAATTATATCCTGTAATTGCGTAGAAAAACAGCAAAATAACCATACCCATTGTTACAATAATGAGCAATTTTAGGATCGTTCATTTATAATTAAATATACCTTATGGACTTTATAGGATTCATGAACCATATAAATGAACCATTTGGCCTGCTGAAAACCATTAAAATTAATAATTTACACTTAACAAGATACCCTAAATAGTGAAAAACTTTGGCTTTTCAAGAGGATCCGGTTCATTTCTCCCCAAACCATCAGGCACGTTTTCAGCTTCATCTTTTATTAATAAATGAATTTCAGCTTCCGCTTTTCCAGTTAATTCCATTTCTTCATTGCTTTTTTTCACATAAAAGGGCCATCATCCCTTGACGCATTTCTGTTTAAATATATTTACCATAGGCACGAATTTGTCAGTTTTTGACATGTTCAAAGTGCAAAATTTGGAAGATTTCACAGCTCGTGGAAATCGGTTTAAATCCAAAGTGACAGCACCGAGAAAATTGTCTGCGAAAAAGTAGTCCGCATCTCGAATTTACGACTCCAAATCAGTAGAAATTTTACATTTACCGTATTAGCCCGAATTTAACGCGAAACCAAAATTTTTTTTAAAGATTAAAAAAAAAAATGATCTAAATTTTTTAACCTTGTGCCTCTTGGATTTGAATAGACTTTAGGCCTCGAATTTAGCGCGAGTCAATTTTTTAACAGTAAATGATTAGTCAAAAATATCGCAGTATATTCGGGCTAATACGGTAATTTCGTCCCAGGAAAATAACGACCCTTTACGAATTATGACGATTTTTTTGCTCTGTCACTAACAATAAGTATTCAAAAGGAAAAATAAAGCGTCGATTAAATTGCTTGACCGGCTAAGGATCTGTAATGGATAGCAATGCTCTGGCGATAATCATTACAAATGCGTCACCCTCCAAAACATCAGTATTATATATGATTATCCTCAGTTCGTAACTTCTGGGTTTCCTAAGGGAAATATTCAAGCTTAGTCAAGGCATATCTATAGCGAACATATCAACCTACATTTCCACTTTTCCTGTATGAGAGTAACTTAGAAAACTTGGGAAATTCAAAAAAGTTGTATTACCTTTACCTTGTTCACATTTCCGGTTTATCTGTAAAGATTGAGTTTCCACGAGTTTTTACAAATACATGAAATTATATATGAAATGACCTTCGATTTCTGGAACTCCATATCAATAATGTATTAATGCCATTTGTTCCTTGTTAATAAACTATTAAGGCTACTTGTCCTTCATATCCTTTGATTTTAATAAAATTGTAATCTTCAATTTGGACCGTGGATGTTTGATTTGTGACTTTCACTTAATTATCACCGTAAACTAGTGGATCCAAACGAACTGCTCTGCACAACTTTTGACCAGGATTAGTATAGGATTTAAGGTATCTCTCCAAGCAACACCCCAATCATACTCAGAAATCATTCTAAACTAAATTGAAATTCTCAAGTGTATACTCTTCATATTTTTCTGTTAATTCACATATGGCTTTAAATTTGCTATAAAATCAATTCTCTAATTGATTTTTGTTTTTCCTAGTATGTCATCTGTTCTCATGAGGTTGCAATGAAAAATTCCCACTGGCAAGAAAGAATTTCTAGGAAAAGTCGCTTGGATTTCTAAATATTTCCATGACAAGCTAAGTGTGAGCAATGGATGGTTCAAAGGGCATGCCTCCTTTAACATACACATGTTTAGTCTTACACTTACCGAGTAGCCAAACTGTCAGTTATAATGAAGATAAAAGGAGGAGAAGACCATGTGTTTCTATTCAGAACTAATATCTGAAAGTTTCACACTCTGGAGAAAAAGTTTTAAATCAAGATAGTCTTTAGAAGGCAAATGTGAAAAAATTAGGGTTGGTCAGAAACTCCGGTCTAGGATTGTTGGTTTGAAATTAACAAAGGCCAATATTGAAAATAATAACAGCGGCTGAGAATTAATGCGGATTCCACTACTGATTTTTATTTGGAATACATGTAGCTAAATTTCACATTTTTTACACATTTGAATACATGGCGAACTAGGCAGTTTAACTTAAAAAAAAACACGCAGAAACTAATCAGGAAAGAGTTAGAAAATTTATTGTGAGTTCCACACACAAAGTTTAAAATGCTCTAGGCGTATTTCCAGATGTAAAATACATCCAGAATATACGAGAGGTCGTTTTTATATGCCTGGACTAGGGACGAAAAAAAATATTAGAACAGCAACGAAAATTTATTCAATATGGCCCTTGTTTTCGTATTCAAATATTTGAAAACCTTTAATTGATTATAAAAATATTGATTTAGTTTGTTCGCAAAATAACTTTCAATAGCCGTTATAAGTTCAACATCCTAAATTTTTGTCGTCTTAGAATTCGGTTTGCGACCAATTCGGTTTAGGAACGATTCGGTTTGCGATTAAATTTTGTTTGGTTTAACGTACGACATTAGTTTTTGAGTAATTTATTCTTTTCTAAATCAAATCTCAGAAAGTTTGTTTAATATTACTTTGCTCTTAATAGTATTCAAATTGGTGAGCAATAAGCTCAGCTCGTGAGTTCGGACGCCATCTAATTTATCCAGCTAACTAGGAAAAGCTTCAATGATAGCAGTACGGCATAGTAAAATATTAAGGGTGTTCGAAGCTTTGGAAGGTATATAATAAAATCAGTTAACTCCAGGGTACTTTTTTTCCAGAACCACAAATGGTAGAATACATTTTTTTACAAATTGAAGGGGAACTTAAATTCTGGAAATTAAATGTATATAAGACTTGTACCACTAATGAAACAGTTTTGAGTAAACCAGCAATCTTACCATACTTTTAAGTTCTCCGCATAACAAATGAGAATTTTTAATTTTTTTTTCCAACATAGTTTTAGACTTTTTTTAGCACTTGATTTTTTCCCCAATGTGATTGCTCAGTGCCATAAAAATTTGGAAGGGATTGTTTGACAAAAAAAAAGTACATAAGCGAAAAAAACTAGTTTCGAGTTTTGAGGGTCTTGTGTCAACAACAATTTTAAAAAATACTGCTAGTAATTGGAATATCAATGTTTTTGCAGAAATCTATCCAGAAATGAGTTTGCTTTTACAAAATGTATTAATTGGAATAAACGATTTCTTGACCATTCCAAAACTTCGAACCCCTTTAAAAGTTAGAAAGATAGGAAATAAGAGAAAAATGTGATAAATCAATATATGTATGTATATTCGATAACTTAGAAAAAGTTTTTTCAGTATGTTGAGTAATAAATTTGGCCAAATGAGTGATTGATTGGTTTTTTATATAAAAAAAGTAAAAAGCCCAAATTTGTCGTCATAAAATAAAAAAAAATCAAAATCAAATAAAAAATACATCTTCTTATTTGAAAACATTAAGATATTTATGATAAAATATGAACGTACAAAATTTTTACCATTATTTTTACCCAATTTATACAGGGTGACCCAAAGTTAAATGTCACTATTTTACCAGTGTGTTGTACGTTCAAAAATAGAACAAAAAGTTCATTATAACATGGGTCGATAAAGTTTTCCTAAAAGAATTACAGCGCTCCAAAGGGGGTGTGGTCAAGATGCATTTTCTTAAGTATCTCCGAAACAAAGTAATGTTCATGTGTATTCTTCATTTGTAAAAACAAAAGGCATTTTAAAGTCAATTTTCACAGTGATTAACGCAAATAACAAATCACAACTGTTTTATACATTACATTAATAAAAAAAGAAAAATACGTTACAAAAATAAAAAAAGAACGACAACAACACCTCTCAGCTTGATACGCTCCTGATAAAATTTTAATAATATTATTCTCAATAAACATGCACCTTATTGTGTGTAGCCAGTATGTTGAATTTCGTAACCTTACATTACCTTGTTTCGGAGATTTTAAAAAAATGCATCTTGAGTACTACCCCTTTGGAGGACTGTAACTTCCTTAGGAAGCATTTACTCATGTTGTAATGAATTTTTTCTTCTTTTTTTGGAACGTACAACACACTGGTAAAATAGTTACATTTAATTTTGGGTCACCCTGTATATAATATGAATAATTAAATTTCATTTTAAAGAAATAAATTCATTTCTCAAATTTCTATTTCTTAGATCCAGAATTATAATCAATAATATATTTATAATGTTATTGATAATTATCAATTAATTTCGAAAACACTGTCCGACAATGCCAAAGTCACCTGGATTAGTTGTTATAATGTACAGACTTTATTAATTCATCATATAATCCGCTTATCTTTCCGATGGAATCCAATGATTAAAAAAAACCTATTATTTAAAAATCCAGTGATCCTCTGATCCAAACGAATCCTCTTAATCGCACTTATGACACCAAATTTTATAAATTTGTCGTCAAATTACACAGAAGCTCAGCATCAAACACTTTATTGGTACTTTGCCCTTTACAACACTTATTAGCTTTATTCCAGCAGAGTAACAGAATTATTCTACAACTGCTTTTTCATTAGTACAGAGTGCACTGGTGAAATCGCGATTTTTAAATCATGTTGAGATTTTTTAATATCGTTAGTTTCTCAAACGTAATGATTAAAAACGGTAGAAGAGGTACGTTTACCTGGTGGTTTAGATTAAGTGTGATTAAAAATATCAAAAACACATAAAATTATTTTATATGAACCGTGATTACGTCACGGTCTAAAATGACTCTAACGATTTTGAGCTATTAAAAGTCATAATATTTAATAGAAGAACAAAGCTTAGAATTTGACAGAATACTTCAGAATATATACTGAAGTGTAACGTTAAATTTTTAAATATTTAACGAATATGAATACAAAAACAAACTCAAAACAATTCAGACCTTTGTGAACTATATGTTGTACTTGAATAAAAAAACCTGTTAATGCTATTTAAGGTTAATAGGTTTATATTATTTAAAGTCTTCAGCTGCTTTTGGCATTTCTTTGAGCATATAACGTCCCGCATTCAGTATAGAAAGAAACAAAACTTTTTATTGAATTAAAAAAATATGAACCAAACCATAAAATCTATGAATCTCTATACATTCGGTCTTTTTTTTAAGAATAAAAACAATATATATATGAATATTGAATGTTTCACGATTAAAAAATTATTAATATGAAAAAATGACAATCATATCTTAGTGAATTATGAGAAATAAGAAAAAAAAATTAGTTTTTCATATTTTTTTTTAAAAAACCAAGAGCTTTTTCATGCTTTTGCTTAATTGAGTTTTCCTTAAAAACTCAATTGAAAACTTTCTGGTTAAACTTTTTTAATCTGAATTATTCATTGAGTTAATTTTCTTCGGTTTTACTATTTTAATTTATGTATTCACATTTCAAAAAGTAATTATTTACTAATGAAGCTTTTTTATATATATTTATATATATAAATATATATAAGAAGAAAATGATGATTTTATTGATTCCTAACGATGATTGTTGTGATTTTCTTTCATTTAGTCTTTCAATTACATTAAAATGAGCGCAAGCAGAGAAAGTTACTATGAAGAAATCGTTTCCATTTTAAATTGCATTTTGATAACACTATCTCTGAAAAAAGTCTATTTGAATCCAATTCTAGAAAGTAGTCTTGCGAGAGAACATTTTTGAGGAAAACCTACAAACCATTTTATTTTCCAGATATCAACTATGAATTATCAATGGTCACGTACATTTATTGCTTAAAATTCACTTGTCACTATAACATTTTAAACAAATTTTACTGGTTTATCGTTTACCTGACAGCAATATTTCTTCTATTAGAATGTTGCTGTTTCTTAAGAACTCCAATGACCACTGCAGTTATTATTGAACATGGATTTCCTTTTGTGGTGCAATTAATTGTAAATTTTACTACACTACCGATATTTTTTTACTAAAAAAAAAACAATTTTAGGGTGGGTGTTGCCTAGTAACATTTCTCAGTAGAAGAAAGTTAATTCTTAAAGCCGAGAAAAAAACGAAAGTCCTACAATGGAATTTGAAACATTTCAAACCATCAGTGAAACGAGCTATTGCGAAAAGAGGAGTCAAACAATCTTTTATCCTGGAAATTCTTGCCCTGTTGGGCATGGTTTTCGTATACTTTTCAATTTTCGAATTGAAGCAGTCCTTATTTCTACAAATGATAATGAGATACGATAAACATTTTTTAACATGGACCGTACATGTTTTACAAATCCTCGATCTTTGGATTGTTGCTTATTTTATCATAATCATGCCGTTTATCCAAATTTATTTTTCAGTCGAAAGTGAGATACAGATTTTTTTACTTACCCTGTACGTGAATAAGGTATCTGAAGACCTAAGAAGATCAAAACATCATAAAGTCGTTCATAATCATCTCAAAACTATTATTTCCAGGCAAGAGACTTTAAAAAAGTTGGAAAAACTGTTTTTTCTTATTGAATTACCTTTGAACAAGTGATTTTTAGACATTTTTTAGACAACCAAGACTTTGTTAGTGAAACTGCCGTAAGATACTTGTGTCTTGTATTTATTGCTTTCGCATTTGTCGTCTTGTCAATTTCACAGGTAACTTACAGCATCAGTATATGAATAAAGATAAATGAGCCGGTTAAAGTCATAGTGGTGTAAATCAAAAAATTGAGAATTTGAGATAACAACAGATTTAAATTTGGAATTTAGGAATCTATGCCGTAACTGAATTTTAGGACTAATACTTATGTATTTTTGCTATAGATGTGGTTAATATTTTCGATGTGTGATCAGTTTCCCGTTGAGTTGACAACTTTACGTCTAGTTATTTCAAAACTCAATTTTTTGACTTACACCACTATGACTTTAACCGGCTCAAATAATGACTGTTGTAGCGTATGTTGAAATTAGGAACTGCCATTATCAGTATGATGGCATTTACTATTTTATCAATTTTCACCATGTACAATGGGCAAAGGTACGAGAACGAAGTAAGTATCTAGCGACGATGTGATGACAATTCTTCGATCTACTTCGTTTTTTTTTTTAGTGGAGCCGTTTCTACGAAACTTTGTATACAATGCCCTGGTATAAGTGGAATCTCGAGAACCAGAAGACGTACCTTTTAATGATGACAGGTTCATCAAAAATACTTCAAATTAAAGTATTTGATACAACCGCCATAAATTATATTTTGCTACTAAAGGTAAGAAATGGTAATTTTACAAAGCTTTTTCCTAGTTTTTAATGGTTTTTTAGATATGGAAATATGCCTATAGCATTGTAGGTGCAGTATTTAAGATTCGCAAATGAAGACTCTCCTTTGAAGTCGAAAAATTATGATTAATTGAGACAAAAATAGTATGTACCTACATTTGTTTATATTATTGTTGGAGAAAATCTTATGTACATTTAAGAGATTTAAAGAAAAGTGATTATGGAAATCGGCCAATAATTTTTTAAAATTATATCCTGTAATTGCGTAGAAAAACAGCAAAATAACCATACCCATTGTTACAATAATGAGCAATTTTAGGATCGTTCATTTATAATTAAATATACCTTATGGACTTTATAGGATTCATGAACCATATAAATGAACCATTTGGCCTGCTGAAAACCATT
>JABRWK010000002.1:2780333-2908473 GCA_013372445.1 Hypothenemus hampei | reverse complement strand
AAATTAGGAACTAGCCATTATCAGTATGATGGCATTTACTATTTTATCAATTTTCACCATGTACAATGGGCAAAGGTACGAGAACGAAGTAAGTATCTAGCGACGATGTGATGACAATTCTTCGATCTACTTCGTTTTTTTTTTTAGTGGAGCCGTTTCTACGAAACTTTGTATACAATGCCCTGGTATAAGTGGAATCTCGAGAACCAGAAGACGTACCTTTTAATGATGACAGGTTCATCAAAAATACTTCAAATTAAAGTATTTGATACAACCGCCATAAATTATATTTTGCTATTAAAGGTAAGAAATGGTAATTTTACAAAGTCTTTTTTAAGTTTTTAATGGCTTTTTAGATATGGAAATATGCTTATAGCATTATGAACACAGTATTTAAGATTCGTAATTAAAAAATGATAATTGGAACTCGAAAAAATTTAATTTATTGAGGCAAAAATAGTGTGGACTTGTGTTTAAATACTTTATGGAGAAAATCTTATGTACATTTAACAGATCTAATGAAAATATTGCTATAAATCGATAAAGTGATTGTCGAAATCGACCGTTTTAAGCGCCAATAATTTTTTTAACGGTATATCCAGGGATTGCATAGAAAAACAGCAAAATAACCATAGCCATTGCTATGATAATGAGCAATTTTAGGATCGTCCACTTATAATTGTGCCATAGAATGTACCGTATGGACTTTATAGGGTTCATAAACCACATAAAGGAAGCATCCGGCCGACTGAAAAATATAAAAATTAATAATTCACACATAATAAGACACCCTAAATAGTGAAATACTTTGGTTTTTCAAGAGGATCCGGTTCATTTCTCCCCAAACCAACAGGCACTTTTTCAGCTTCCTCTTTTGTTAATAAATGAATTTCAGCTTCCACTTTTCCAGTTAATTCCATTTCCTCATTGTCTTTTTTAACGTAAAAGGGCCACCATCCCTTAACACGTTTCTGTTTGAATATATTTACCATGGGCACTGATTCGTCAGATTTCAACATGTTTAAAGTGCATAATTTAGAAGACTTCGCACCTCGTGGAAATCGGTTTAAATCCAAAGTAACGGCACCCAGGAAATCGTCTGCGGAAAAATGGTCCGCGTCCCAGACTTGCAATTCCAAACGAGCAGGAATTTTACATTCAGTTTCATCCCAGGAAAATAGCGACTCTTTACGAGTTATGACGATTTTTTGTTCTGCCACTAAGTAGTCAAAGGGAAAAATGAAGCGCCAATTAAAGTTACCTTCACCGGTTAAAGATCTGTAATGGATATCAGTGCTCTGGCAGTCTTCTGGGCCTTTTAACCATCTGAAAGCCGCATAATTCAATGGGTTTAATCAAAATTCTAATTAAATTTTACCCTTTGACGTAAATATCGGACATTTTCTCTCCTGTAAAAAAGGCGTCGTCTTCCAAAACAACATCATCAGTATTCCATATGATCACCCTCAGTTCGTAACTCTTGGGCTTCCTAGGGGAAATATTCAGGGCCGGTCCAGGTAAAGGCATATCCATAGGGAACATATCAACCCACATTTCCAATTTTCCTGTACGAGAACATTTACAAACCTTGAAAAATTCAGAAAGTTGGTTTACCTTGTTCGATTCCCGGTTTATCTGGATTGTAAAGCGGTCGAGTTTCTACGTGTTCTGGCACTAAATGACATCCGATTTTCGGAACTTCGTGCCAACGATGTAATACTGTTAACGCTATTTGTTCCTCGTATTCTTTGGTTTTACAAAAATCGTAATCTTCAATTTGGACTGTAAATATTTGGGTTCCGACTTTCACTTGACTGTCACCGTAAACTGGTGGATCCAGGCGACCTTCTTTACACAACTTGGCCAAGATTTGGGTAGGTTTTAAAGCATCTCTCCAAGCATTATACCCGGACCTAGAAATTCATTTTAGAACGAAATTGAAATATTCAACTGTATGTTACTCTTCATATTTTTCTGGCAGTCCACAAGTGGCTCTATGTTTGCTATAAAACCGATTTTCCAAATCGATTTTTGTTTCTCCAACCATGTCATCTGCTCCTACAAGATCCCAGTCAAAAATCTGCACTGTTAATAAAGAGTCTTGGGGAAAAGATGCTTCAATTTCAAAACATTTTCCAAATACAGGGTTCAGTTGTTTGGAAATGTAATTTTCTTTATCACTGATTCTTTTTGAACCCAGTTGAAGTACCACATAAGGATCGGCTTTTCCATTCAAATCCATTGGGTGTAAATCATTAGCTTTAACTATGTAAACCCTTACGAGTACTCGAATTGGATCATTTGAAGGAATTCCCTGGAAGAAACCAAGTTGTGGGTCCAAACCCGTGAAAGATTTGTCATCAATGTCTTTTGGCAAGGGCCATTTATACACCTTAACTGATCCCTAAAAAAGCATTTCAGGATGAGCTATACAATATTAAATCGAAGACTGGAACCTTAAAATATCCCACAATTCGATTGTCATCTTCAGCTTCTTCTCCAGTTTTCTTTCCTCTATAGAGTTCAAATGTCTGTAGCCATTCTCTGAAGTTATGAAACTCGAGACGAGTTTCAAGTTCAGTTGGATAAACCTGTTCAAAAATCAGTTATTTTTCATGTTTTTACAAATGTTCCTCATACTTTGCATAATACAGGCTGATTTCTTTTTGCCACATTTCTCGGACTTAATTTAGAGGAAAAACGAGATGCAGTTCCGACTGTTTTAAAGCCGAAACGCTTTCTGTATTCTGCACCAGGACTTTTGTCTGAACTGTACCCGGATTGCGGTTCATCATCTCCCAGATTGATTTGTAAATTGCCATTTTGACTAAAAATTACACCAAATCTTATTCTCTATTGCAAGTGATTGAATAAAAGCTCACTTGAAAAATCCCTTTTTCGCCTCTCTCGATTCATTAATCATCCTTTCCACAGATGCAAAATATTTGGTCCACCAATCTTTGCTGCCTTCATCCTCTTCGAACTCGTCGTCTTCATTAAATTTCGCCTTTTTACTCCCACTCCTTTTAATTTTCTTGTTTGCCTCTTGCGTTCCATAGCCTAAGGTTATGCAGTCCAATATACAAATTAATAGTTCATTAAAAATTCATGTGAAAATACCGATTGAAATGGAAATATCTCTGGGAAGCAGTGGACTTTTTTCTCTTTCACCTGTGGAAATATTTAAAGACACCCCTGAACATGGTGAAACTTGATGGCTTCCACTGAAATTTCCATCCAAAGCTTTTAATTGGTTCAATGATTTTTTGCGATCTTCAGCCTCTCGCTCCTTTTTGGTCATTGGTGTGTAAATGTATTTATGAATAGAGTTAATTATGTGGGTTCCAACAAGAGTGAATCTTAAAAATTCTTATTTAAACGATATTCGTTCTACGAATAAGACAGTTCACCTTCCAAAACTTCTACAGTCGACGGCTCTGATTGTCAAAGGGGGTCTATATAATTCTTGTTCCGGTAAGTCCAACTCAAGAAACTTGACTGGAGTAGAAAAGTTTGGATTTTTCTTAGAATTCGATATGATACTCGAGTAAAGTATATGTCCAGCACACTCGATGTCCACACGAGGCTTGTCCACAGTCAATAAATGAATCCGTTTCAAGTCCCTTAGGCCCCAAAAAAGTACTTCAATACGATATCGGGCCAAGGTAGGTCTAATTCCACGAGGGACTGGCAATATATGACCAGTAATCGGGCTTGTGTCCTGAAAATTGATTATTTTAAGCGAAAATTGCAAATATTTCAAATACCTTATAAATGGGAGGTTCTTTAGGTTGCGGCAACGCTGGCAACGCTTCATCGGTTTCACCAGGAATTTCTAATAGTTCAAAAGTGGCTAACAGTTCTCCGGCATGATCTAAACCTCTACTGATAGTAAACCACTCCAAAGAAGGTTTCGCATACGGATTTTCTTTGAGTTTTACGTGAGGTTTAGCCATTGCCCTTCCAATAAATTCTGATTTTCCTACTTTATCTTGATCAAAAATCTCTATAATGACTGAAGGAGGGTCTTTCTTCAGCTCCTCAGCAGCACCTGTATTAAAAATTGGTCATTTTTGAGGTAACGAAGTATTTAAAAATCTCTTGCCGAAAAGAAGAATGTCATCAAAGATTAGTAATTCATCCCAAGTGGGGCTTAATGTTTCATCAATTACTTGAGTACTTCTACAAAATTCTCCTGCAATCACCCTTGCAAACGGATCTGATAGTCCTGAAGCGTCGCTTCCGATTAAGGACCGGGCTTGGTAAATGCAGGCGCGGAGTTGAAATGTCTATTATTGCAGGAATTTTATTAAATTAAAGCAATAATTTTCTTCGTACGTGCACCCACATGTTTTTCTACGTAGTGTATTACAGCAGGAGGTAGCGCTCTGGGACGTTCCACGTTCCGAATCTCTTGAGAAACTTCGTAACCTTGAGGAATTCCTGCTATGAAATGCTTTTTGTGTTTGAGCAGACCTAACCATAAGTAAATTTGGAGTTTAGCGGGAATCGTCCAGCCACCCGGTCCTGTACTTTTCTTGCCGGGGAGCTGAAATTATGCAGGAATTTAATTAAGAAAAAGAAAATTCATTCCTGCATAAAATAACCTTTAAAAACATGGTCCTGACTTGACCGCAATCTTTGCCGCGTTCCTCGTCGACAATAGAATATATGAGGTCTCTGGCAGGAATTCTTTGATAGGCTTGTCGTTTGCCGCCGCATATCATCCAAAGGAACAAATCAGGAAGAGAATGTTGTGGCTAAAATAACGATTTCATAATACAATTCTTTAACTAATTTAAAACCTACATCCTCAGTGAGATGTTTTAGTTTGGTTAAATAGGATTGTGTCGTTTTGAGACGGTCTTTAAACGAATTCTTCGTGACGAGAGCCTTAAGATTTCTTGCAGCGTTGCCAGTGTGTTCCTGAAATTCTCGAATTAAACAGCAATATCGATTACTCAAAATTAAATCGAACAATTTCACGTTGACATAGCTTCAATCTCTCTTTATCTAATTTACTCTTGCCACTTCCAGGTCCGGCTACACCACTTTTCGTAACTGAAACGTACTTTCCGCACGCCACTGATAATTCTTCAAGAACCTGTTTCAATTTAGCTTCACTGTCGCCGAGATCAGTTTCAGTTGTAGCTTCGACATCCTCTAAACTGTCCTCCTAAATATTATTAAATTGAAAAACTCCGGTCCTTGATCGGTTAATGAAATACCAAGTTCCCTGCAATTTTTCCTATAATATTTGAATTGTACATTCGCCGTCTATAATCTGGCCATACTGATCTTATGTGCATGCATGGCTTGTTGTCCCAGTATGGTAAGAAATAATAGATTTTATCATGGGTCATGGGTTTACTAGGGCTGGTTGTGCTTTGCCATGATGTCGAATCGGTGGACACGGTTTCTAAAAGTTATATTTAAACATGGAAATGAATATATTTCAAACATAAATTTACTATAACCTGGTTCGTCACTATCAGAATCGTAATGCTCCTTTGTGGATGTGTTATGTCCGTCCATGGCGTTCCCTGCATTGCCAATGCTAATTTCAAAATAAACCGGTTTATCTCCGAATTTTTTATCAATCATTGAAGCATCCAAAATAGTGGAGAACAAGAAAAACTCCTCGTTTTTTCCATAGGATTCCTCATTAACGGGTACCGTCGGTTCCAATTCGACAGTTGCCGGTGATAAATCCAAATTGTTATCACTAATCTCAGTCCTAATGGAGATTAATAGTCTTGCTCTGTACGAGACTCCTAAAATATTTATTGGTAAACCCCTATTTAGTCCATTTAGTAGTGAATTACCTTCACCCAGGCCTGTATTGAGATTCGAGTGTTCATCTATAATGCTATAATCCCTTGTGGAACCATAGAGGTGCACAAAACTCGGTCCGAAAGTGGGTAAAAACCCTATTAAAATTTTTAACGTTTGTTGAATCTACAATCTGATCTCACCTTTTTCTCCATCATTCGATATCGTCTTGAGATCAATGAAATGCGTTCCAATCACACGAGGCTTAACCGGATCATCGTCTCTCAATTGAATTTTGATCCTTTGACAAAGAGGAGGAAACATTTCAGTAAAGACGAGCTGTTCATTCCATACAGGAGCGTAACTGTGCTTTTTCACGCTAGTTTTCCCCTTAGTTAAACAAATTATTTACAATCTTCTTGACCAAGTGCACAACCTTACAGTTAATCCTGCAAAAGACACTTGAACGTATGGATCCACTAAATCGTTTACTTCTCCGGTAAAAGCTTTCCTGACATTGGCCATTAGAGATGAGTTCATTTTGGGCAATCCGTCTGCTCGATAAATTCTAACAATAAACTGTGCCCTTTGCCTGTCAGTAGAGACCCCATCCGGCAGTAACAAATTCCTGTAAAGATTTTAATCTCGCACGAAATTCCCAGGAGAGCACCCTTCATCTTACGCTTCGATGTCATCCTCGTGTTTTTCACTTTTTGATGGTACTTTGACAGTGTCGCCTTTTCCTATGACGCTTATGTCGCATTTAAGATATCCTTTGGGACCTCCCGCTATATCGTCGGGGTCCGTGAGTAATGCCCATTTATGGTAGAATTGATGGTCTAAATAGGAAATGGAATTTTATAACGAAACTGCTTTCATTTGTGCGTATTTGCACATAAATGAGAAAATGGGTTTCCAGTAATTACTGCGGACGGTGATTGATAATGACGTTGTCAGAAGGAAGATCTAAGTACTTAGGTTTAATGAAATGGGAGTTTTCTTGAAATATGTAGAAATTTGATAAAATGAGCTGGTGAACATTTTTTTTATTTTATTCTTGCAAAATGTTCCAGTTTATAGTTTTGTCATTCTGCATTATTTATAGAGTGTTCTATTTTCTGGAAAACCTCAAGTCTTTCGAGGTAAATTCAGTGTATGTTTTTTTAGAAACTTGTTTACATATGTAGAAAAGGTAATATTTCTAGCGGATTTTTTCATCTCACAGATTGCAGAATATCAAAACAATTTAGGAGAAATTCATTTCTAAAATATTTTTCAGCAGGAAATCGTTAAAAAATTTTTTAATGAAAATTTATAGTTTTAAATTTCGTTTTAAAAGATTAAGTCTTTATGCAAGAATAAAATAAAATTCATAGAAAGCCACCCGAATAACGGAAACTATCGATTTCCACACGTGTATGTAATATTGTCGCATTTGCATTTAAAATTTGTCAACTATGGCATTTTAATTAAAGAATGGAGTGTGGAATTTGTACCTGCTTGAGCCCACACTGTTGCCACGTCCAGCTTAAAAGTACCCAACATTTTGTTGCCACGCAGAAAATTCCGCGACTGTAACACCTAAAGGAACAAATAAGAGGACATATTTTTCTTTCAGACTGAAAAGGCTATTTTCTTAAACGTAAAAGTTTGATTGGATAAACATAGAGCAAATTTGTTCCGAAAGCTTTATGGACCTTGAATATTTCATGGATTTTCACTCACCGATAACTGGATGATTTTATCAAAGAGCATTATCGGGGGCATGTGGAAGTCAAAAACGAAATACTGAAACAACAAAAATGAAAGAATAAAGATGATACCATTCTTTTTCGTTCATTAATTTCCATTTGAGTTCCTCGATTAAACATTAATTAAGGTTGCCGGGTTAAGAGAGACCTTAACAGCAACAACAATAATAATTTCAGCAGCAATTAACCTACTCTCATATAACAATAGATTTTCATAATTTATATTAAATTACCTCATTGTAATAGGGGCAGTTCGTGCTCTCCTTGACGCTAGTGTATTTTCTTTGGTCCCCAATCTGGATACAAACTACTGGATCCATATTGAGTCCAGCCAGTTGTCTCGCTTCAATAATAGTAAGGCAAACCTGAAAGTCTTGAGCTTTTAACGCAGGATCTGAAATTGCTTGAGTGGTTTTCAGTTCTTTTAATNTAGTGAATTACCTTCACCCAGGCCTGTATTGAGATTCGAGTGTTCATCTATAATGCTATAATCCCTTGTGGAACCATAGAGGTGCACAAAACTCGGTCCGAAAGTGGGTAAAAACCCTATTAAAATTTTTTAACGTTTGTTGAATCTACAATCTGATCTCACCTTTTTCTCCATCATTCGATATCGTCTTGAGATCAATGAAATGCGTTCCAATCACACGAGGCTTAACCGGATCATCGTCTCTCAATTGAATTTTGATCCTTTGACAAAGAGGAGGAAACATTTCAGTAAAGACGAGCTGTTCATTCCATACAGGAGCGTAACTGTGCTTTTTCACGCTAGTTTTCCCCTTAGTTAAACAAATTATTTACAATCTTCTTGACCAAGTGCACAACCTTACAGTTAATCCTGCAAAAGACACTTGAACGTATGGATCCACTAAATCGTTTACTTCTCCGGTAAAAGCTTTCCTGACATTGGCCATTAGAGATGAGTTCATTTTGGGCAATCCGTCTGCTCGATAAATTCTAACAATAAACTGTGCCCTTTGCCTGTCAGTAGAGACCCCATCCGGCAGTAACAAATTCCTGTAAAGATTTTAATCTCGCACGAAATTCCCAGGAGAGCACCCTTCATCTTACGCTTCGATGTCATCCTCGTGTTTTTCACTTTTTGATGGTACTTTGACAGTGTCGCCTTTTCCTATGACGCTTATGTCGCATTTAAGATATCCTTTGGGACCTCCCGCTATATCGTCGGGGTCCGTGAGTAATGCCCATTTATGGTAGAATTGATGGTCTAAATAGGAAATGGAATTTTATAACGAAACTGCTTTCATTTGTGCGTATTTGCACATAAATGAGAAAATGGGTTTCCAGTAATTACTGCGGACGGTGATTGATAATGACGTTGTCAGAAGGAAGATCTAAGTACTTAGGTTTAATGAAATGGGAGTTTTCTTGAAATATGTAGAAATTTGATAAAATGAGCTGGTGAACATTTTTTTTATTTTATTCTTGCAAAATGTTCCAGTTTATAGTTTTGTCATTCTGCATTATTTATAGAGTGTTCTATTTTCTGGAAAACCTCAAGTCTTTCGAGGTAAATTCAGTGTATGTTTTTTTAGAAACTTGTTTACATATGTAGAAAAGGTAATATTTCTAGCGGATTTTTTCATCTCACAGATTGCAGAATATCAAAACAATTTAGGAGAAATTCATTTCTAAAATATTTTTCAGCAGGAAATCGTTAAAAAATTTTTTAATGAAAATTTATAGTTTTAAATTTCGTTTTAAAAGATTAAGTCTTTATGCAAGAATAAAATAAAATTCATAGAAAGCCACCCGAATAACGGAAACTATCGATTTCCACACGTGTATGTAATATTGTCGCATTTGCATTTAAAATTTGTCAACTATGGCATTTTAATTAAAGAATGGAGTGTGGAATTTGTACCTGCTTGAGCCCACACTGTTGCCACGTCCAGCTTAAAAGTACCCAACATTTTGTTGCCACGCAGAAAATTCCGCGACTGTAACACCTAAAGGAACAAATAAGAGGACATATTTTTCTTTCAGACTGAAAAGGCTATTTTCTTAAACGTAAAAGTTTGATTGGATAAACATAGAGCAAATTTGTTCCGAAAGCTTTATGGACCTTGAATATTTCATGGATTTTCACTCACCGATAACTGGATGATTTTATCAAAGAGCATTATCGGGGGCATGTGGAAGTCAAAAACGAAATACTGAAACAACAAAAATGAAAGAATAAAGATGATACCATTCTTTTTCGTTCATTAATTTCCATTTGAGTTCCTCGATTAAACATTAATTAAGGTTGCCGGGTTAAGAGAGACCTTAACAGCAACAACAATAATAATTTCAGCAGCAATTAACCTACTCTCATATAACAATAGATTTTCATAATTTATATTAAATTACCTCATTGTAATAGGGGCAGTTCGTGCTCTCCTTGACGCTAGTGTATTTTCTTTGGTCCCCAATCTGGATACAAACTACTGGATCCATATTGAGTCCAGCCAGTTGTCTCGCTTCAATAATAGTAAGGCAAACCTGAAAGTCTTGAGCTTTTAACGCAGGATCTGAAATTGCTTGAGTGGTTTTCAGTTCTTTTAATCTAAAAAAGTGGGTTTGCTAGATCCATAAGTTATGAATCAAATTACATACTTCGAACTACGTTTCTTCTCTGTTAAAATTTCAAAAGTTCCTTCGTTAGAGTCCATGGAAGATTGACTTCCAGTTCTAGATAATTGGCCTGACTCTATGTCTGAATTTCTTGAGCTCCGCCCCGATTCTCCCATTTTCAGTAAAAGCTTCATTTCATCATCAGTGTCACTATCTTTTGGAGGTCTCTGTTTGCCAAACCTTATTAAACTCTAAATATTTTTAATATCATTCTTGTTCTATGTATATTTGGAAAGGTACTACCTTGACACTTTTTAAAGTGGATCTCTTTCTGTCGCTTAAACATTTTTCTGGGGTACTAAGAGTTGTAGCTCTACGCAGAAATTTTCTACGATCAGTCAAAGGTAATGAATTGGAAGCGAACCGTTCTGATTGCAAACTTTTTTCAATATTTGCAATATTTTGCTCGATATCAATGAGCATTTGTTGATCGTCGTCCACCATATCGATAGTAGAGGACGTAAGAGAAACGTCTGGAGGTGAGTAGAGGATGGAGAATTCTATTAAACTCTAAAATAAATACTTTCATGGACTTGAGTGGCAATAAAATATAAAGTGATGGAGGATAGGAATTTTCGAATATGCATTTTTGCGGAGTAGAATTAAATGAAAAGTTTAAAATCGATGGTGAAACAAGATGAACAACAAATATTTTTTGTTTATTTTTTGACTTAGTTTTCATTACTTTTTGTAAATTTTCCTGCATGTGTTTGATTAAATCATGCACATTATCTTTAAGATTTTCTGCTAATTAATGCCATTTTAATTAAATGAAGAACATGATACGTACTTGGAGAAGAAAGGAATAGTAAACTTCTAAACTTTGTTTTTAACTGTGTATTCACACACAAATATTGTTTTAATATTCTTATCAAAGCTTTTAAAAGGCCATCACTGATTGCGTGACGGATATTTTACGCAGTTTTAGTGTAATTTTAATAAATTCACTATATTTGAGTGCTATTTAATGTATTCCTTACTATTAGACTTCAAATTATTTAAAATATCTACGGATATTCTCTTGAAACCGAACTATAGAAAACTTTATGACACAGAATAGTATTGTTGGAACTGGATATGTTTTGCGGTAAATTTCATCCAATGAATATATTGTGTTACAGAACAACAAAAAAACAATGTGGGTCTTTCTTTGCAGTTTGAAGTTTCATATTATGAATAGAATTTGTACCTATAGTTCCACAGAGGATTGTTTCTGAGAACAAAATCTCGATAAATGTTACACAAAGAACCGGTTACCTCTGTGCTTTTATTGTTTGCATCAACCAAATGATCGTAAACATTGATCCTGCCGTCCTGGACCACTTTCTGTAAGATTGTGTGATAGTATCCGATCAATTTATTGGAAAATAAACGATTTTTCAGGTATAGTTCAATTGTAATAATCTCATCTTCGTCCAAAGGTCGTGCAATTGGCCAATCGAACCTCTACAAACAAATGAAATTTTATTGAGGCGAGCTGGGAATTTCATTGACACACTTTCACTACCTGATCCACGATAATTGAGTCAGTGCCGGTATCGTCCAGTGGTTTGGTTAAATGAGATACTCCTGTAATAATAGGGAAATTTTCTGTGTAGAAACGCCCAATAATAATCGAAGCTTGAATTTTTTAATTCAAGAGAAATTCCACTAAAATGTAAATGCAAGCCATTTGACCCCCAGCAGCAGCAGCAGCAGCAGGAGAAGTAATAATTGCACAGTGGCATAACGCTCGTTCAATTGCATGGCGTTGATGGCAGTAATAATATTCATGCCAAAAGCAATGGGAAGTTTACTATGCCATTTGCAAGACATTAATACTTTAATATACCCACACAATATACGCTTGATAACTTTATCTTAGCAGGAAACACGTTGGCTGTTTAATTTTACTGCTAATAGCAAAGTTAATATAAAGTTGACATGATGTTGATATAGGTTTATATTTATACGGTTAATTTTCAAGTTTAAAATCCTGTCACTTACCCCTGAATTCCACTTTAGCCGTTTTCTCACCCTTGACACACTTGTCGAATTGGAATTTCTTTATTACGACGGAAACTGCCATTGTGAAATTCTTTTACGTTACTTATCTCAGTTTCCCTCTCACTCGATAATGCCTGCGACCCGTTCGTCCCGCGGCCGCAGGAATACTTACTTGTTGATGCAGTGTGTGCCTTCGGGACTAGCAATATATAATTGCCAAGCGCAGGAGCGAGAGCTATTCTTACAGGGTGTTTTTTTTAATAATAACAGCAGCCAGCAGCGGGATATGTTTGGCCGTTGCATTATTTCAAGTTAATTTGGCCTTATTATAGGATTACTGTATTATTAATGAAAAATGAAGAGAAAGTATATGATTATTTACTTTTCGAATTGTTGCATGAAACATTGAAGTATTTTTTTAAAGGCCCTCATAAAAACAACAACTTTTATCACGCACATTTAAATGGTATATTGTGTTCCTATTATAATAATAAACCTTTATTCAAACTCTCGAAATATAAATTCTGGAGGGTAAAATCTCACGTTCCAAAACTAAGCAATACTCATTAGGACACTTCTGATTCTCAGCTTGCTTTGTAAAATAATTTCGTCTAGTATTTTCGACTTCAAATAGAACAATGGAAAATTTCATTATATCAGTAGTTCTATTATATATAGTTACGTATATGTAATATATTATTATATTTATATTAATTTTGAAAAGTGTTCTGGAAAACCCAATGGGTGTACAATGTAATTAGCTGGAAAACGCAGTATCCATGAGAAGCTTTTTAGGTTAACAGCTCTGGAAAATAGTAAATATGTCAACTCTGAATATACAATTTTGGTCCATTATGTAGCTGAAGTCCATGAAGAGAGCTTGTTATTCACGTTCGTTGAAAGCATTGTTACTGTTTCTACAGTTATTTTAGTTTAGATTTCACAAAAGTTCTCAAATTATGTAGTCCTTGTAAGACATAATCACTTTAGTCACAGTTAGAGGAAGCGAAATGTAACATGCATTATAAGACATGATTTCAAAGGACAATTATCCGATTTTAGACAATGCAATAACACTATTTTGGCGTGATACTAGGAAATCCGTGTCTCTTTGTGGAATTCTCCCGCGTAGCTGTTCAAGTCAAGTAATGTAATACGGATATGAACCAAAAATATGTTTTTTTCTAATCGTTCGAAATCTGTTTATAGCAAAATATGTATGAATATCATCTCAAAAAAAAGCAGATTAGAAAAAACAATAGAATCCAATTAGATCAACACAAAACCTATTAAAATAAATGGTCGAAGCCATGTGACTTCCAATCATTTATTAAGGTACTGTATATTTGGTAAATTAAGAGACTGAAAAATCATGGAAAAAATTGTTTTATTTGTAAGCACACTGCGTAAAGCTGTAGGAAAAATTTCGTATGTAACATAAGGTCCTATTTGATAAATTAAAAAAAAGAACAATGCTTAAAATATTCTTAATAAAATCACAATTTTATAAAAAAAGAAGTTTACTGTGAGGAGCACCGGAATATGCGAACACATTTTTTTTAAATAGCGCTTTTATATACATTTTGAATAAAATTAATAAAAAATAATAAAACTAAACAGTTAAATACTTGATAGGAAGATGTTTTGGTGCGGCGGCCGAACGAGAACTTCAAACTTCAAAGTATTAAAAAAAAGAAGAAATATTGTACACAAAACAAAAAAAAACAAATATTTACAATAAAAAAAACTTTGTTTTGAAAACTCTCATTCCTCATCCGTCTAAATATTAATTAAAATTAATCATAATACATAAATTTAAGCTTAATATAAGGAGAAAATGCACAAAAAACGTCAATAACAGCCTAGTTTTCTTAAATAATAGGAAATTCTTCAGCTTCACGTATGTAACGCTCAAATTCGTCACCATCTTATCCGCTTCAAAAGGTAAACGGTAAGAGGTTTTTTATGAGCTCCACCAAATTGAAATATGACTAGGTCAATTTCTTGTTTCAGTCGCTGACGATCAGAGTGTCCTTTAAAGCACCCAGCTGTTCCTCGCCTAACTTGATTTTATCATTGATCTCCTTGGAGTCCATGATCAGTTTGGCTTTCATATTAATGAAATGATCATAGTCGGCGTATTCTTCTGAATTCAGATATTTGTATAGAATATTTGAGACGTTCACGCTGCGCCTGTCAATACTCTCTTTTAGCTTCTTTGCCTCTTCGAGTTGATTTTGTAATTTGTCGCGTTTGGCTTCCAAAATGGTCTTAAATAATTAAGAAATTGAGTGATAAAATTAAAATTTTAGATTGTAATTTGATAAATCTACCTTCTCTGCATGGTCATCAGGCATATTCATTAAAGCATTTTCAGCCCTCGCCAGCCTGCCGCTTAGCCCTAGTAGGAGGCTGGTAATTTTGCCCACTTCTTCAACGTGAAGACGAAATTTGGACACCTCATGTGGACTCGCCACTCTATTAATGTAGTTTTCGACGTTAATGCCAAGGTCGTCATTCACTTTACACTCTTCTGACACCAGGAGAGCTTCTCCACGAAGCACTTGCAGTTTCTTATCCAGTCGATTAACCAACTCATCCTGCAATTCCATTCCACTTGATCACAAAATACTTTTAAGGCTTTTAAGACTTACCTTCTTTTGATTCAAATCTTTGGTATCTTTCACTACATGGCATTGGCTCATATCTTGACTGTACCTTGTCAGGAATTTCGCCTTGGGTTCTGAAATTGTGAAGTACGCTGAGGAACTCGACAGAGGTTCAGATTTGGGTAGACTAAAAAGATATTGGAATTAAATTTTTGATATTAAAATAATTAACAAACAACTAACCTTAGCTTGATAGGAGTTTTCACATTTACAGGTGGTGGACTGCTTCTAAATGGAGAATTCGCAGGGCGAGGTCTTAAAGTGACATCCACTTTAAATAATCCTTGCACGTAATCTGTGGGTTTCTTATGTTCAGGACCAGGAACCAAAAGATCTTTGAGCCTATCCGAAGTAGGCAAATGATTAATAAAGTCTCGGCTTAATTTTTCGCAGTCAATCTCTTCCTGCAGCTTTTTTCTTGTAGGTAGGGGCGTTGGAGGCAACTCATCCTTTTCAGTTTGAGAAGATGCATCACTCGTAGAGGTGTTCACCCTTAAAACTACTTCAGTCCTTTGAATCATTTGCAAACCCTCCACTACTTTGGGAGATTCCAATTTTATTGGCGATAGTGAAGGCTTAATAAATGGAGGTTCCTTAGGAGTAGGAGTAGAGGCGGTTGTGTAGGAAGGTGAAGTAGATAAGGCAGTTGTCCGTAGAGGTATAAAAGGAGAACTTCTTGAAGGTGACGAAGGCGGAGACGTAGAAGTGGAAATTTTTTTCTCATCGGAAAGTGTCTTGTTTCTCAATGGTGGAGATCTTGGTATGATCTTGGCATTCATTGGAAGTACATCAGGGAGAACAGAGGAATTATTTGGTGGTTCCTTATACTCCAAACTGTGCCTTTTCTTATCGTTGACAGAATGTTTTCTGAGAATTCCATTATTTTGCCTTATTAAAGGCCACACCGTTTCTCTACTGTTTTTCGGAATTTCTTTGGAGGGATCCGACGGCGAAATCGCGTGTCCATTTGGAGACAGCGTCCGTTTATAGCTGCCCGTTTCTGAATCAGAGACAATTAATTCCCTGTCTCTGCGTGTGGCTAAATAAGAGGCTTTAGATTGGCTCCTAAAAAGAAAAAAAGAAAGACTTTAACTAATGGATTGCAAAGGGAAAAATTTGTTATAATTAATTTATTGCGCTTAAGAAAGTGGTTCATGGTTCCCATCAGTTTCATCGATTTGTTTGTTGTGGTACTAACAATAAGGCTTTCACTTTGTATGACCTTCCTAACGAACTTAATCATTATTTTTGCAATATTCTACCGGAAATTTCTCCTAAAAATGTATCTTTATGTAATGAAATGACGCGGTACCAAAGTGGTACCGCTTAACAAGAACCGGTATCCTAAATAATAAGAACGTTCCCACAATGTTAAACTTATCTAGACCGATTTGAAGCTTTTTATGGCAAAAATTAACTATTTACAGCTAGATGATTGTTTCGCAAGGTCGTCGTCAGTACCCGATTATGGTACCGTGATCAATCACCATTACATAACCCACCAAAAGAACGCTACTACACGTACACACAACTTAATAGCTTCGCAATTACATCTTTTCGTTATCTAAGTATTTATTTATTAATAGCGAATAATGGGGGTACCACCCAGGCGGAGGTTCTTTTAAGGGGTACTACTCCCATTACATATATTAAATAATGGCTTTAAAATAGTAAGAAAAGCATCTTATAATGCGGTTATTTAAGTTGCGAACGAAGAGATATTTTCTAATTATAAAAGTTCACTCGAGAAAATTGCCTTTTGTAATGGATTTCCGCATATTTCTTCAGGGCCCCGCAAGTACGGTCCTGATGATGTCTTAAGAGCTCTCTTTAAGCCTATACTTTATGGTTCTTCGTCTGAAGTCAGGATTATTATTGTTGTTATTATTTGATCACGATCGTTTTAAAAGGGTTCACGTTTAAAATATCTTTGAAAACGTTCTGCTTTTTTCCTGCTAAGAAATTCTTGCTTTTTCAAGTGAAATGCCTCAATTGTTCGGACACGTGACCTTTTCGCAACCTTGTCTAGCCTACCTAGATTACGTTTTTAAGAATTCACGTTTTCTGAACGAAAAGAAAGTCGCGATACAAAAAAATAATCGCCAATTATTTGCATATTTTGTTGTTTCTTAGGAGTCAATTTTTATTGGATGCATTAATTAAACGCCCATGTATTAATTAAATTTATTGCCTTTCACTTGAGCATGATCAATATTGATCGAGACACTTGTGGTTTACAAGATTCTAGATAAATTTATTTGAAGAAACTGAGTAATTTTCTTCAATTTTGATGAAACATGGAAGCTAGTGGTCTTCTAAGCACTACAATTTCAATATTAGTTACAAGGGACATTAGTTTTGGACATTTGACAGCTGACATTTAAGGCTAATATAGGCAACAATATTATTGAGGTCGTGCGTAGTGTATCAAAAATTATTGAATCAGAAAAATGAGTGAAAAAATTCATTGCATTTCATTACAATTTTCCTATGATAAAGAAAGGAATGTGACGCTGGTCTATGAATAAATTTCTTATGTTTATAATCAAGGTACTCCATCTAAAATAACAATTAAGATATGGTTCGTTCAGATTCGTTCTGGAAAATCGGTCAGAATTGAACAACAGGAAAGGTGTTAACAATCATTAAATGCCAACGCGATAATTACACACTACATATTGTTTACATATCAAATTTAAGAAAATTTTGTTGGAAAGTTTTAATGCATCCACCATATAGTCCTGACCTTCCACCGTCAGACCCATCATTTATTTCGATCGCAGCAAAACTCCCTTGTTAGAGTAAAGGTGGGCTTCAATAGAGGCTTGCAAGAGTTATTTAATCCCAATTAGAAACCTCTAAAATTTAAAGCAAACGACTTTACCAGAAAAATAGCAGAAGGTCATCAAACAAAACAACACAAATTTACTTTGACACGAGGATAACCCACTTGATATTTAAAGAAAAAAACAGTTTATGGCGCTTTTATTACTTTAAATATAATAACATTTTTTGATTTATAGGGAAACAGTTTGATTTTGTCAGAAAAATGAAACAAAATTTAAAAAAAGAACTCCTTATATTCCATTTTTATCACGTCCAGTTTGTATTCGAAAATGCAGTTGGCTTTTTTAACAACAACTGAAACTCAATATCTCATAACAGAATTGTTTCTAATATTTTTTCTCTATAAAGCGATAGTAATAAATTGCAAAATCGGCCTTGAAAAATAACTAAAAAATTATGAATCGCCCTGTTTAATTTGAAATTTCAGTAGTAAAAGAAGATGTCTTACGAGCCGTATTACGTTGCTGCCAGATTATAATAATATTCATCTTTTTAAATACCTTTGCAAATTAATAATTTAATTTTTCACCACTTTTCATAAATTTTTGTACATAGGTTTTTTCCAGTGAAATTATTACATGAAACTGTGTAAGAAAAACGTACGAAGCTGTTAAAATTTCCCGTTCTTTTCAAATTCAACCAAAGAAAACACCATTAAAAAGTAGACCTGTTAATAGGAATAACAAAAATTGCATTGAATACCTCTCTGTTTGGGGCACTTAACCTGAACGTGCTTGAAGCACAATAAAAATGACGTTCTTTCTTGCGTACTAATTGACTAAAATCTGACCTTGTTTGCAAGACATTTGCCCATTAAACCGAACAGGAAAAAAATAACAAAGCTTTGAGGAAATGTCGCGTTTATCGTCTCTTCACGCAATAGAAAGTCCAAAAAAAAAAAGAACGCTTAATTTATTGCGACCTTGTCAGTCGCCAGATTTACTCACTTTTTCATATAACGCACTGCCATGGTAAATTTTGCAGGAAGCACACACGCACATCTGATTGTCGAAAGGAGATTTGAACGACTGCTGACCGATGGCCTTTTCGAAATATTTATTATCATCATGACTCATTTTTGTTTATTCCAAGTCATTTTTTTACTACTTGTTATGACATGAAGCGCGCATATTCTAATAAATATCTTTATCATTCAGGTCAGGTACCTACAGGCATGGAATATGTACTCTACGAGGAAGTATTGATATGGATTCTTAACCTACTGTGGAACAAATGAAACTTTCATATTGAAAATATTCAATTTTTACCATAGTCACATTTTAAATCAAACAGGCTTTTTACAGGAAGAATTCCACTATAATGCCTCTAACACAAAAAATTCTCTGGATTTGGAAATCGGCTTTCCACACCTTCAATCATACTGCCAGCTTTGATAGAAGAAAATTGTCATCTTTTAAACTTTTCTTGAATGTAGAAAAGTGACACTAATTCGAAAAAACGAAATTAAGTGAACAAGTAGGATGTTCCAACAACTTGAACTCCAAATAATGAAATTTATTTATTCATGACAATGCGTTGTCTTGCAAAAACACAATTTTTTCAAGGAGCGACTTTTTCCAAGTACCTAATCGGTAAAATGACATCATGACTGTTAAAAAAAAACTATGACGAAGACTTTTTCAGGGGAGATTTTTTAACGTGAAATTTCTTTGGTCATGAAAGTCTAGAATATTTCCCAGAAGGCCAATTATTTATCAATATCCCCTCGTATGTGTTGCGCTTAGTAATACCTTATTGGTTGAAAAATTATGATTTTCGCTTAACGATAAATAGTGGAAAAAGTTAAGAGAGGAAAGTGTGGCATGAGAAATCAAAGAAGCACAAACATACATAACAAAACACACGCACAAATGGGATTTTAATAAATAAATAATCAGTATTGTTGTGTACAAGAGTGGAATGTTAAATTAGAAATAAAGAATTTCACCTACTTTTTCGCATTTTCCACTAAAGATTTACGCTTGATGCGAAATTTTAAACAGAAAATTTGCAAAGTAGACATAAAATTGTATGTATACGTTTCAGCAGCTACGATTTTACACGACTGACTCATGTTACGAAATTTCTAAAATAACTTACAAATGTTGTTTAGATGGCGTTATAAAAATCTTTGATCTATTTATAAAGTACGGTTTTTCATATGAGAAATGGCACGATTACATTTTTGGTCCTAAAACCTTATAACATGGTACATACTACTGTTTTGTATTTAGCACGTGCCCTGAAGTTGCATTCATAGAGCAACATCTGCCCTTTTTGTCATCGAGAAACCTTAAAACAGCTGCTCCCAGGTAATTGAAAGTCGTCAATTTTAATCACGTAGAGTCGGTATTTTCTAGAGATTTTCAATTGTTTGAAAAAAACATTAGACTTGTTACGCTAAAGATTATAAATACTGTTTATGTATAGATTATTTAATTCTTATCATTATATATGTATATGTAGGTATGTATTTATTGCTTAGTGTTTTATATTAATATTTTTTATAACAGTTTTAGTTCAGAGATAAATTCACACGAACCTACAGCTACATTTTGACAATTTTTTTTTTCGAACTATACAAAGTGTTCTAAAAACATGTAATTAATCAAACTTGTATTTTTTTATGAGATCACTTGTATATTATCTTAGTTTTCATTCTAAAATTAAAATAAGGCTAGGTTGATTAAGGTTTCTAGCGGCTGGCCCTAGCGGCTTTTGAAATAAATTATTTCGTATCAAAATGCAGGAGTATATTCACCATCAAGTCTCTCATCTCGTATTTAAATTATTAAAACAAAAGCTACATCAGACGCCAACAATGAAGCGAAATTTGCACCTCAATTTTAAAACAGTCACTATATCATACTGGCTATCCTAAAAACAGTATCAAATTCTTATAACATTTATCTGTTAAAAACTTGTTTAATTTGAGAAGTACGCCGGGTATTTTTTAGCAAACACACATTTATCTAAAAAACATGAAATGAATTAAAATTGTTGCTTCAATACAACAGAAGTTCAAACAAAAAATTAAGATTAAAGCTGTGTATGGAACTTAAAAGATTTAAAGAAAAGAGCCTGCAGCTGGTGTTCCAAATGTCTGCCATCTACCTTTAAACACAACGCTACTCTGCTCCCAAAATGTATTTTCATTCTCCCAAATGCCTAAGAAGTGACTTCTCGAAAAGCTATGGTAATCAATTGTTGCATGCCAGCTGATGTTGTCGAAGGTGTAATGAACACACGTTCTTTTATATAACCTCAGAAAAAAGTTCAAGCATGTCAAATCAGGAGATTTTGACGGCCAATTTTATGATCCATTTTAGCTAATCTAGTGATTTTAGTACTTATTGTCCAAATATTGCCTGACTTAATGAGGAACGTGCCTAAGAGCTCTATCTAACTTCAGCCACATGTTTCGCCTTACATTTAAATGAGATTTCCTCTAATAAAATGGCAGTTGATGAGATAAAAATTCTAGGAATATTTTTCTTGAAAAAAATATAGATCCATTTTTTCTCCCCTATTATTCCATTCCATATGTCTACTAACTATCTATCCTGATTTTCTTCAATCCTGAATTCTTGACGATGTGAATTGAAGCAGTAATAAAAAACTCTGTCTATTTACTAAACTGTTGTTATGGAATGTGCATTCATTGGCAAATAAGTATTATAAATGCTTCCATCTTCTGCCGTTCTGTCCAGTACCCGCATGTAAAATTCAATACGTTTCTCGAAATCAGTGTTGTTAATCTCTTGGACCAGTTGAATAAGATAGGAATTGAAATTATTATTCTTCCGACACTTGGTTTTACGAACAGTTGTATTGTGTAATTTTCTTGTGATTCCTATAAGGATTTTCTACCACTGAACCAATTACAGCCAATTCAGATTCTTCATCACCGGTAACAGGTTTTTGTCTATTAGACTTCTTGAACTGCCACATTTACCGTTTCTTTAAAATGTGCTAATAATCTTTCAAAAACCTGTCTATTAGAATGTCTTCGATATGGAAACGTTTTAACATACACTCGTATGCTGAAACTCAAACTATTTTCTTGACATTCAAAAAAAAAAAACAAAAATAATATTAACTCATATGTACAGACATAGATTTAAACAAAATAGCAAAGCAAGCTCAACGTCAAATTTTTATTGATCCTTTCCAAATATAATATTGCATAATGTTGAATCATAATATTGACACATTTCTAAAGAAATGTGCGTTTTTCAAGAAAATGAGTCCGAAAGTTCGAGTCGAGTAGTTATTGAAAACGTTAATGATGTTTAATAGAGAATTAAATTTTGTACCTAACAATACAAAATACTGGATATTTCTGTAAATTTTAACAAGTTATTAACAATTAAAAGTTATAAGAATCTGATACTACTTTAGAACAATCGGATTTGGTTCATTGTTGGCCTCCGAAGTAACTTTTGTTTTAATAACTTAAATACAGAATGCGAATCTTGATGGTAAAATATAGTCTTAGATTATGACAGAATATGATTTATTTCAAAAACCGCTAAAGTTGATGGCCAGAAACCTAAATCAAACTTACTTTTATTTTAGTTGTAGAATTAAGAAAATACACAGATGTTTTCTTAAAAAAAAAGTACAACTTTAATCAGTTACTTGTGTTTCGAAGTTTCTATATACATCAAAAATCATTTAAAACTGTAGCTCTAGTTGATGTTTATACACCTGACAACTGAAACAGTTAAATAATCTTTCACCCTATACTCGTATATGTATAATTTGCGAAGGCAAATATGCTAATATTGAACAGGCTTCAATGCTTACAGAGTTAGTCGCAATTGTCTTGACGTTTCATACCGTGTCATCTATAAAATCGCAAATATTACATATTGAGAATGACAATTTCTACAAATTTAAACAGCTGAAACTCGTATATACATATAATATGTATCTAATTTTACCGGAATTGCCACAGACACGTTTTAATAACTAGAACGGAAATTGGTCTTTCTTTACTGAAATAATATGAAGAAAAGTCTTAGTTTCCCAGCTCAATGTTAAGCTTTATTTTAACTAAAACAAATTTGTAGTTTATAAAAGCTCTAACAATAAGTGTATTTAAAACAGTAGATGCGCAAACGAGACATTTATACGATACTGTACAATGGTTTTAATGATTTATTGCAACAATGAAAGATTAGTAATTTGCTTGAAAATGACCTAAAATAAAAGAATTTCCTGTTCAAATCTTCAAAAAAAAACTCACTTTTAGACAACTTCCTGCTGAATAAATTCTAAATCAATCACCTGTGGCGTGTGTGACCTTTTCCATTAGGTTCGTGATGTGGATATAAAATGCTACCAGAAGACCAGCAGCTCGATTTTCCGATTACTAATGCGTGATTAAGGAGAAACGTGTTTGTATATGTGTGTTCTCATAGCAATAATAATATTATTATGAATACCTTCCTATCATATGAGATATTGTTTCCTTTATAACCTCTTTAAGTTCTAACTGCGTATTGAATCCCGGCCAATATAACCGGAAGAAAAAGGAAAATATATAGAAATAAATATAAGTATATTACACCCGTATGTAAATGCAAAAAAGTAAGTCAACCAAACACATGTATATGATCACTTGAAAATAACATGGAAAAAGCTTTTCTTCAAATGTTTTAGTTTCTTTGGATCGAAACTGGCATTGGAATAGAATAATTTTACATTTAAATTGCCTATAACGAATGTTTTTTAAAATAAAGACTGAACGTTGTCTTTAATTTTGTTAAGATACCGTTAGATGGAGCATCTCGAGGCATTATGCAACCATTTGCGCTCTTCATATGAGTAGTACCATGCATATCCATTACAAATTTCGCACTTTTTCTAAAAAAAAAAAAAACCGAAGCAGTTATTCCCTGCCTGTTAGATATATCTGTTCTGGCACGTTACCGTAATAATCCTCCGTTAGCCGGTTAATTGCATTAAAATCATCGTTCTTAACGATAATTATCGTTGTCGTCTTACGAGGAGACATTTTTATCGCGATAATTTCACCTTGATTAACCCAGAAAAAAAAGAGACGCGTTATAGAAGCTTATCTATAGGAAAATAAGGCGCCATATTCAGGCAAAGGTGGTTCACCTTTCCTGCTGATAAAACAACTCTTGCTTTGCGAGTTTTAACAACGGCCAATTGCTATGGTAAACCATGCATAAACAATTATTTAAAATTATTCATAATATTTATTATACGTTGGTAACGATTAAGCCAAAATATCTATAAACGTGAAGCTTCAATTTTTAATTAGACTGTTGACGCTTTTAACAGTAGTGCATAACTCAATTTGCGCATCGGAAAATTTAAAAATCCCATGATTCAACGTACGAGAGCTGTGTGAGAAGTATCCATGTTTCTATTTGAAATTTGAGTCATCAAAATCACGTTACAAAACACTATCACTTTTAAGTATTGAGAAGAAAACAAGTTTACGCACAAAAATTCTATCAGTTTTAATTTGTAAAAAATGTTTTTTTTTTAAATTGGGTTTTAAGTTTTATATTCACTGATTCCAATTTTGTTCTAAGTCTACTGACCTACGTTTTCCGTTTGCGACTAATACGTTCTTGATGCAAAATTTTGCAAATAACATTTGCAATCTATTATTTACTACCTTTAGTAGGGCCCTCGTATTATCGAAAAGTGTTAAACATCAGACGAGTATTGAGGCCCTTGTTGGTCTATCCAAATAGAAATTAACCGCTACTATTCTTCGGCTCGTTAACTTGACACGATTATTGGAAATTTATTGAGATCGGCGTCGTGTCGCCACGTAATTATTTTATAAATGTGTGGTAATTGAACTACTACAGGCGCAATATTGCCTTGAAACCGTTCCATTTCGGTAAAAATATTTAGCTTAACCGGTTTATTTTTCCAGAAAATACCTTCTGGAGGAGCTAGTACTAGGTACGGTTTTTTTATTGCAGACAAAATGAAAACTATGCTTAAATGACGTCTTTTTGTAACTGATTGACACACTTTATCGGTGAACCAACACAAAAAAAATGAACGACTCCAAGTGCGGAAGTACGCCCTAAGAACCACGCGTTCCCCTTTGTTCCATCTTAAATCAATCCTGAATTGTTGTTAACTTTCTCCTAAAGAGTCTTAAGAAGAAAAAAGAAATTTTCGATCGATTCTTGTTGAATTTTGCACAGCAACATGTCGTCTGCTAAAAATTCGATTCAGTTGGGTGGCCGGCAAAGCGGAACGTTGAATCAAATAGAAATCCTAGAAGAAGAAAAATATCGATTCCAAAGCCGCAAGACTGGAGGATGCGGTCGCTTTTGGGTGACTGAAATGAGAATAATTCGATTCGAGTCGACTTTACGATGATAATTGATTTTAATTATGCGATTTACCTGCATCTGGGACTTGTCAATCTCGTCGAAAAACAGATTCAAAGCTCTTTTAGTCATACTCAACAACAACAACAACAACAATAATAACGAAAAGTAATGTGCATTTAAAAAGCGTTAAAACAACTAAAATGATTAATTCTTCAGCTGGATAACCATCTTCATGACTTGGAAATTACCAAAACAATTTAATAAAATAAAACTAATGCCTTGAAGAAAATTTTCTTCTATTCCGAAAACTGATAATGCATGAAAATGCCTTCAAGGATTCGTAAGAATTTTCAATTAAAGATTTACTGCAAAAGAAGCTCTTTGACATCAATTTCCTGGCTTTCTAGAGTAAAAGCACATACAGAAATCTCTGGATGTTTACTTGGACACTATTTTCATATCTTTAGGATTAAATGGTAATCTGGTTAATGGTAATCTTTTAATATTTCAGAGGAAACAGATTTTAAAATACGTGAATGGCACGAGAGTAATCCAAGTGTTTTCCGCCAGTCCTATAGGATATCCTCAAGTTGATATGGCTTCATTGATTCACATGAGTAGCAACTGCAATTTTCATTTGAAAGATCATCAAAACCAACGGTTTTCATATTTTCTGAACAATGAATGGAACTGAAGTGAATACAGTAATGAAATATTACGTCCAAAGCAAATTAGGTTTTACTGCTATTATTAGGTTCTATGTTCGAAGATTCCTCTTTAAGATTTACAAAGATCAAAACATTGGATTGTGATTTGATGTATCATCTATCTTATTCGTCTGATTAGGCTCGATTTTACTATAGTTTGTTTGCAAACAAACATTCTTCGACGCTGATAAAGGTATAAAAGAAAGTTTGAAGGGATTACAACTAGAAACATACATTTTGAAATGAGTTATAAGATTTTCATTAAAAAATTCTATGCACATTGCCATTTTAACACAAACAATTGTCCATTATTTATTTACCTACGCAATACCCTATCTAAGAGCAAATAATTAAAAAAAAACTGCATGTGTGATACTTGAAGACCGTTAACCTACCTGAACGCTAGTTCTCTTAATGTTAACAGATTTCTTCGCATAATCTCGTAAATTTTATAGCGCAGAAGAAAGAACGGGTTCATTACCTAGGAGGACAATAAGAGCAAAGGAAACATAATAATTCCGTTAAACGCAAGCGTTAATTAATTCTTGAATCTGGATTTTCAGCAAAGTAAATTTATTCCTATTATATTAAAAGGCTGGACGACTTCTCTTGCCTTTGCAAAATTTATTATGAAGAAGACTTCCTCCACCTCCATCACCAGGTGGGCTTTAAAGCACAGTTACATTGGCAAAAAAAAATACGGAAAATATCAGAAGCTTTCAGCTCTAAGAGAGCAACAATAGATAAACGATAGAAAAAAATCAACGAGAATTAATAGCTTTCGAAGCGTGTCCGTGGTCTTATTGGAACAAAGAGCTAAATTGTAACACCTCCAAGGTGATTACGGTGGTTTATTTATGGGTAGATTGTGGGTGGAGACTTTGCAGGAAATCAAAGTTGCATTTCTGATTTTCACGTCGAGATCACCATTAATTAAAAGATGCGTTAATGGAAAAAAGTAAAAGTATCATGGTATCACTTTCTAAGCGAGTTTTCCATGTGTACACACACTCACATGCAGGGTTTGATTACTTCTTAAGCACGAACATTTAGAATTTTTTTTATGTGTGCTCGTTTTAGCATCACTGACACATTTTTTTCTTAGGCCACGATAAGCGAAATGAAGAAAATATTTCTTTTGCAAATAAGAACGTGCAGTGAACTGTGAACTCACATTGTTTTACTATTATTTATAAATAATTACAGCTTTCGAGAAGAAGATGATGATGATGATCATCTTCTTCTCGAAGATTAAGGTGAAATTCTTTTTTTATAATTCTACAACTTTTCAACGGAATCTTAACGTGCTTGTTATTGATTCTATTGCGGCACCAAAAAAAACAATAGCAAACCTAAATATACGGTTAGAACAACAAAAGAACCTGACTTCTTTGAATTTCGATGGTCGGTTAAGTAAGTTAAGTATTCTAGAGCTTCCCATCAGCGGTGGTTCCATTGTTATGTAATTAACATTAATGAAAATTGTCTTCTAGAGCTAATTGCGCCTGGTTCGAAAATACTGCTTTTTGAAGATAACTCTTCATGAAATTGAAGGAAAAATATAAAAAAGATGTTTTGGTTTACGACATCTATACATCAGATAAAAACATTAAAACGGAAGAAGTAGATACTTGAAAGCCCATTACATATATGGATTATAAGAAATCTTCGATAATAACCTGTATGAAACATTTATAATACCAGATGATCTTCCTCAAAGACTTGGACCATTAAGAAGAAAACGTTTGGAATGACTTAAGACCTTCCAAAATGATTCTGAGAAAACGAATATACACATGTATAATAGTTTGTTTCAATACCAAGGTATCGGTTCCAAAAATGATAGACTTTTGTTTTCTACGAGAGAAAAGTATGAAACTATGGATGAGATTTGTGGAATTAGTCGTACTTGTAGATCGGTTTGAAAATCATTAAATGGTCTTGTAGTATAGACGTAAAATATAGAGTATAGACATTTGACTGTCACTTTTGAACAAAGTAAACGTAATCAACACTGATTTTTGTGTTATTATGTGAAAATGAATTTTCATGAAAAGGTAAATAAGACGGGATCGATATTAGGACACTGGATAATAATAATGGAAACATTAAAACACTTGAAGGATCCTTAATAATCAAGAATATTGACACGTGAAGTTCCATTTTACAAGTTATCTATTCTGTTACAGAACTGATTTGTTTCTAAAAAAGACTTGTGGTATAGCTCTCAGGGGATGCTGTAAGGATTCGAAGACGATTTAAAAGACAGCCTTTTAACTTAAAGTTTCATATGACATCTGAAGGTCGATTCCAAAGACATCAAGCAATTTTGTGATTGATATCTAGATTTGACCTTTAGGAAGCATTTTCTCGAAATAAATCTATGTAGAAATAGTCGATACTAATTTTTTTTATTTATTTTATATGAAAAATAAATAAAAAAAATATCTTTGATAAACAGGAAAAATTGAATAAAACGCGATCATCATTAAACCATTGAATAGAAATAATAGAAAACGGAAAAGAAATCTGCGAATTTTGTCTCGTTTTTACCATAATGTAGGAAAAAAAACGAACTAGCGGTTTCAATAGAATCACGCAATCCGACGCTAATTTCTTCAGTAGCACTGTCGAAATCGGCACGACAAACGCCCTTTACACCTGATTACCAAAGAACAAATTCAATACTTTTTTAAACTAATTATCAATAAATCGATAACCATTTCACCATTTTTTTTCTATACAAACCTCCTGATACGAAACTTATTTCCACTTCCAAACACCATTTTGAATTTTCTCTTGTTCTAAACTGTTTTCTATTTTTCAACTCAAAACTTCACATTTCACGTTAAAAAGTAATTTATAGGTACGTAAGAAAAACAAATGAAATCTAGCGGTGCAGTACCAACACCCAGCCTACTAGACAGACAGTCGAACATAAACTGGCGTAACGCGCGTTAAAAAGACGGTCCTGTGCCGGCCGCGAGGGAGATAGTAAATTCCTCTGTAGCATATAAAAGACAGAGACGCAGCAATGGATGCGACGTTGCCGGATATTGTTTATTGTAGTGGATATTTTCTAGAGTAAATCAAAGCTGATGATAGCGAGATAATTTATGACTTTATTTATGATTTTTATTGTTGATTTCCTTTTTGGGAAGAAAATCAAGGCTTCAAACATAAAAGGACACAAAATTCATTTTTTGTTCTGGTTTCTTGTTGCGGAATTTTCTTGCATAAACTTTCCATTAAAAATTTTTAATGAGAGACTCTTGTGTTTTTTTTGCACAACTGTTTATCACCATAATGTTTATGTAAACTAGGGAGATTTTGTAATGGAGATAATGCTATTAAATCCTAGATTCCAAAGCCATGGAAAAAGCGTTAAGAATCGTTTATTGCGAAGATTAATTAAACCCCAAAGTTGATGAAGATTAAGAATCAATTATTCACTCAACAGTCCTGTTCAAAACTGAACTAAAACTTTATTGTTTTGCTTGATATTGTGTTACAGAAATCTGGTATTATGAAGGAGATGAAGTTGCGTTTTCAAACAGAAGAACGAACTTTAATGAGACAAGAACCCTTTGAAGACTTGCCACTTAAACCTGTCGGAACTATCTTCGTGGAATTGTCCCGGAGGCGGCGCTCAAAGCCCTCCAATTAAAATTCATATCTCAAAAATTAGATCTCGACAAAAAAATTCTCCAAGCGCACGCAGACGCACGCAAAACATGTTGCAAACGAGCTCCAGAGCCGTTGTCTCGAGATCTAAAACGAGTTCTCCTCGTTCTTCGGCCGCAATAGAATTAAAATCTTCTACTATTTCTTCCTTTTACGGACTCCAAGTTACGCAATCGGAAACAAAAAAAGAAGAAAAATATGCGCGCCTCATTGCAAAGAAATTGAAGCGGAGCTCAATAACCACCTGGAGATCGTTATCTGAGAATGTGCTCTTAGGGTGGGTACGAAAGAAGATGTTCCAAACTCGAAACAGTATTTTTTAATCGCCCTTAAAATAAAATTCTTTTCTTCAGTTGGTTCCTGCGGGTGCAACAACATTTGTAAAGAATATCTACAGTACCGATCGGGTACCATAACTGCCTCAGAACCACTAATCACAAGCCAGTTTTATTATCGCCTTCATTATTATTATTATAATCGTTCCATCTAGCGTAATAGTATTTTATTGTACTTTAGTACCATCGAGATTGCAGATGTTAATTGCGCCTTGGACTTGGAAGCCCGCTCTCATGTGGTACCCGTGCAATATAAGCGGTAACCGCTAAACATTTAATAGCTCTTATGGTCGAACCCTATCAAGGACGTACGCGAAGTGAGTAACAATGTATGTTTAAAATATGCAACTAACTTAACACACAGCAACAGGAAATCATGATGGCGCATTGATAAGAAAAAATTGCCCTTGACGTCCGATTGTCATTCTTTTGCACAAACAAGGGCCATGACTTTGAAGTCAGGGTCACAAAACGGTATTTTATGACCTGAAAACTTCGTTAATTTAATATACCGACCATGGTTTCATGTATATGGGGGTGTCATATCATAAAATTTAGAGGGTGATTATCACGAAAACGTTTATTGTACCCGCATAAAGCCATTTTACTATAAACTTTAAACCTCAATGGCCGACAAAGAAGAAATTGAATGTAAAAAAGTCGTTTTTAGGCTTAAAAAGTTACATTTTTCGCTCGAAATACGAGTTTAACATTGAAACAACCGGGAGTTTAATAATGCAAGAGAGGTACGTGGGAGTTCCAAGCTGCTGAACACGCCGTAAGCGTCCAAAGGGGGTCGTTGAACACTCGTAGAAATTTCCATTTTTATATCTTTTTGCCCTTTTTATAGTCATTGTAAAGTTACCGAGGCTATTTAAAAAGTTCCACCTTAATATGAGGGCTGAAGCCGGTATTTTTCAATAATCGTATGAAGATTTCTCAATAGTTAAAATTGAAATATACGTACATGGATAGTGATCGTCCTTCTTTTTGTGGCGACGACCTGACTCTTTGATCGTGTGTCATTTTCGCTCTCATGCTCTGATTGATGCGCACATGTCTCGGTTGTAAAGGAGGGGGATGTTCTTTTATAGGACTTTCCGCTATAGATGCCCTTTGAGCCCTTTAATGTTTAAATTAAAACTGAAAGCTTAAAATTTGAAAAAAAAAATTAAATCACCTATGAGTTTCAATGTCTCTAATTGAGTTTGGCAACACTGCTTTCAATGGTTCCGGTCGATGTTGTTCCAAAATATGGTTGAGTTTTTGGTTAATTGCTACGTTACCGTTGGAAACCAATTTTTGATTTGAATTAGGAAATCTAAAAATTACAGTTATTTCAATTCTGAATATAATGGTGAATGCACTTGAATTACCTGGTCGCTCTATGAGTGGCATTGGCAGATTTTAATTCTATAGAGGATGTCTGATATGGTTTACTGCTAACTTGTTGAATAATATGATTGGTAGGTCTAGTCTTAATCAAGGAATATTGCATTGCTCTTTCAGGAATTCCAACTTTCTGATGACTAATTAACTTGTCAACAGATAATTTTTGCACTTGGGGTTGAGGAATCTGCCGACTGGAAGAAGAACCCTCTTGTAACCTTTAAATGTAAAATATTGAAAATGTCTTGAAACAAAAAGGAATTTCCAAACCTATCATTCAATTCCTCCTGCCAATCGAATGTGGTGCACTCAAGTGGTGGAGGCGGCAAAGGGTCATCATTTTCAAAGACTTCATGATCTACAATGGGCGGAGGTGAGGGAGGTGGCAAGTCAGGACTGGGTACCCTTCGATTTGAGAAAAGATCTGGATAAACGGACATTAAATTGGGATTTTTCGGTGGCCGGTCGGGAGGTTTCTCTGGCACATAATCGTCTATTGATATTGCAGGCCCTAATATCATTGGACCAATAAGACCTGTTGATAAACTACCGCAGGAATTGCTGTGCTGATGCCTTGCGATAATCTTTCCGTTAGCTAGAATGAGTTGATTTAGCATTATTTGTTCCAATAATTAAAAATCATTACCAATGTGATCAGTCGTTTTGGATTCCAAAGACGAAGCGAGACTGCTTCTTTTTGAATTGTTGGCAGATGCATAGTCACTAGCTGATGACGCCCGTCGAGAAGGTAAAGCAACCTTCAGTTTAGGTGATGGCGGTTTTTTAACATTCATTGGCACCAGGTGTGGCTCCGACCTCCACGAACTCTTATTAGCCCCATTGTGTTGCTGCTGATGTCTCTCGTAAAAAGATAAAAGTGCTTTCTTTTGAATAGCTTTTAATGTTGGATCAGGAACTTTTTGCTTCTTGTTAGGATCCAAGTATGAGAATTTTTGCTGCTTTTCAAGCTCGCTTATGCGATCTGCTACTGATAATGCCGATTGCAAGGATAACGATAATCTGAAGTTCACATATAATATTATAACTTTTGTCTTAAAATGTTATTTCAACTTACCGATTCTTTGTCACGTTACTGCTAGTATTCTCCTGCTGTCTGTCATCCTGAACGGTATACGTATTCACAGGAAAGAGTTTTAATTTATTAACATTGTTAATTCTAGTTTCTTTTTCCATCCATTGCTCTTTGTCGCTTTCACTCATAAACAGGACACTTTCTGAGTGGTGTCTCTGCGGCGTCTGAACTCTGGCGCTATGTACAATCAGCTGTCGAGAGGATGAAGCATTTGATTGATTTAAATGCGTACAAGAACTGCTAGCCACTGAGACGTCACTCATTGAACCTACAGAATAATATAATGTAACCAAGAAAAGCAATTAAACTTTTAACTTACCATGCCACTTCAGAGTTTCGCTAGAAGATGCACTTCCTGAACTAGTAGTAACCACACTGTCTCGACCTTCACGTCTAGAACAGGAAGATTCATCTTCCCATTGTGGTCTTGTGGCCACTGCTTCACTATCACGTCTTAACCTGTCAAGAAATGGGGTCAAAGTCGAATCAGTACTGGAAACGTAACTGTGATATCCTTCGCTTTGCGCATAAGAAACTTGTTTCTGATGATGAATCTGGCTCAGAAGAATTGTACCATTGTACTGTATAAAGTCCTCTAAGTGACCACCGGAAGAAGATTCGTAAGTAAATTTTACCGGTTCTTGATAAGAGCGTGCGTATTCTTCTAAATCTTTTTGCGTAAGCTGAGGTTTGGAATACTCGCGTTCTGGGGGTGAAGGTACGTGGTACTCATCATCTCCGAGCGGTTTTCCATCATGATCCACCTGGGGCAAGTAGAGGCGTTCTTTGGGACGAAGTCGAGATTCAAAAGTTTCTGGAGGGATTTTCTCGCAACGTTCCATCACAGTTTTTAGCTTCTGCAATGAAGATTTGTCGTTTTAATTGTGGCAGTTGTGACACAATTTTTTCTTTTATTTACTTCAATTAACATTGTTGGTCAACTGCTTTGTCCTAGTGGCCTGGGTTTTCATTTTTTTATACAACTAATTGCAAGAATTTAAGGGAAAACAATTGCATCGTCTGATTGACGTTCATGACTTTCATTTGTTTTAAAACAAATTAATTATTTTCGCGCCTTAAATGGAGTGCGACTGAAAAAATACCACCATTGCTACATTGAGATTATTGGGCAAAAAAATGCGTCCAAATGTTGCACCGGTTTAGCGAAACCATTTTTTTTTCAACGGCATACAGTAAATAATTAATCAAAAATTCTATGGCAACGTTGCATAATCTCGTTGTGGCAACTCATTAAAATAAACGGTCCGAAGAAATAACAGTAATTCCGAGGGACAAGAGGTTTGTTTGAAGAAAAATCTGCCTGAAGGGCATCGATTTGCATATGAATTACGGTTAGAACAACAATAAATCATTGCGATTTCCAACGTGCAGATATAGAATGGGTAATCAGATAGATTTTAATTAGATGCCATAGAGGGAGCCACTAAATATTGAAAAACGCCAAGGTTGTCAAATTTTGGCAATTTGTTTCTAATAATACTTTCTTAATTTTACTCTTTTGGGAAAAACCTTCAAAGTGGTACATCAATTTATTGAGGATTGGAAAAACAAATGGATTGTTTAAAGTTAAAAACAAAAATGCCTAAGGATATCGATTTGCATACGATTTCCGATTAGAACGGTCGATAAATCTCCGATATTTCAAGATTTTCAGCGCAAATTCCATTTTAAAATTGAAAAATTGATACGTGGATAAATACCTTAATGTTGCCAAATTGATCAAAATCACCTTAGATCTAAAATTTTTTCTTTCGCACCTTTATCTTACGTGCAGGAAAATCCGCCCATATCGATCGTCATCGATTTATCTCAGAGCACACCAAGCGTAAAGTGTCAACCAAACAATAAAATCTATCATTCGTAACTCGCACCTCATGTACATTTAGGTCAGTTACGTAACCAACCATACACACAGGCCAGGTGCCTTACCTGTTGAGTGTATTGTGAATACTGCCGTTTCATGTACGGTCTCGAATAGGCAACCACCTTCTCCTTAGGATAATTCGTGTGATCCGTCCAGGATTTTGACCGTGTTGAGCCGCCTCCGGGGACAGTGGAACGTAATGAGAGATTATCAGTTGCCGCCGGTACCGGCCACGAAGGGAACTTCTCGTGTCCAGGTCCGTATTTAATTGACTGAAAAAAATTTAGTTCGGAGGAATTGTAAGGAAATTAGGTAGTTTGAAATACCTTAAGGCTTGAGGAATCTCGAACAGGTGGAGCTGGAGGCGGTGAATCGCCGTCATTTCGGCCTGGAGAGGCCCGTGACACTCGATGATGACCAGTAGTTTGATGCAGGTTCGGCGTGGACCTGGATGACATCATTGTGGGCTGGACAAAGGCAACAGGGCGTGGAAATGGGTTGCCCTTAGTGTGTGGCTAAGCGATGTTGTCATTTTTTTATTTGTTAATGTGTCTGAAACAAATGATTTTTTTATCAATTTATAATCGACTGTCTTCGAGTATTTTCTCACGAAAAATGAGTGTTTGTTTAGTCAACGAAAGATCCCCAGGTGTGAAAAAGACAAATATTTACTCAGTGGGCTGTGTTTACCGTATCAGAGTCACCATTTCCTCATTGTCAATGACTAATGGCAGGGGTAAAAGAGCACAGAAAAATAATGTTTAAATTGTTATTACGTCCAAGCCAAAAATATTCCAGTTTCTTTAGCCAGAGTGTTTTTAATGGAGCATGTTCGACTGGTACCCAAAGCAGAAAGCCATTTACATATACGAAGACGGCAATATTTAATCGGTACCACTCGGTGCATCTGCCGCGTCATTATTATTGCGATAAACTCCCGCATTCCTCTCAAACTTTTACAGTTAACATAGCAATAAGAAGACGAAGAATTAAGGTTGGAATAACAAGGATGAATTTTAGATGGCACAACTTAAGGCTCATAATAATAGCGATTTTACGCTCAATTATCCAGCATGTAAACATTATTACTTTCTAGTTTTCCAAGGGTGGTACCACTAAGCAAGGAGAGTCAATGTTATTAGAAGCCATTTTTTCTCTTCATCTTCTTGGTCTTCCAATGGTACCGTTAAGATTTTTCGCTTATTCATTATACCCGGTCTGTGTGTGAAATCTCGATATTTTATTTTAACGGTTAGCTGGATCCCGAAGACGAAGAAAGATAAAAAAGACAACGACAAAAATCCGTGGCATTTTCGGAGAGTCAGTCATTGAACAGGAATGTTACATTGCGTCATGAGTCATGGTTCCAAGCGGGTGCCATTTGATACAGTAGGTATAACAAAACAGGTTCTCAATAACAATCGTTTATTAATTTTTAGATAGCAGCCTTAATATAAATTGCTATGGAACCCAATTCAGGTCAATTTTCAGAGCGACTTTGTTCCTGAAAAAAAATACATACAAGAAAAAAATGACCTATTGATAGAACGACAAGGGGATACCGCCACCCGCGCATTAACATAATGTGCGGCACGATTTTCCGTCAAAACGTTTGTCGGAACCATCGGTGGTTCGCCCTCATGAACGAGAGAACCCACTTTCGCCCGGTTTTTAAATGTCGTTGTCTCGGAACAATGGCTCGCTGGCCACGTTTTTTCGTTATGACATATTGAAAAAAAAATCGACTCGATAAATGTTATGGAACCACGTATTGGTACCAAGAGCCATACGTTGGGAATATTAAAAAAATTACAAACAAAGAAAAAGAAAAATTTAGAATTGTGTATTACTGGTAGATAATACCTTGGGCACTTCAATTTAAATTACAATTTTGAGCGATCTAGAAGCAATTTCTATAAAGGCTTGCTGTAAATGGAATTTTTATTGTTAAAAAAACGAAGTACCATCAAATGGTTCCCATGAACCAAAACAAGAAGCCCAATAAAACGAACAGGTTTCCATGTTTAGTAAATAACCTAAACGGCTCCCATTATTGACAATAACAATTAGTATTACGAACCTATTAGTCCAAAATGGCCTTTGTTCGAGTGGGCGCTTTTCTCCCAGACGTTTTAGTACATGTGGGCAACACTGTAGAACCACTCACTTAACGCCATTTCATCTAGGAACCACTATAGGTTCCCATCACTCAACCCAGTGTCTATTTATTATCTGTTTCAGACGTCCATATATCAATAAATCTCTTATTGTTTTGCGTGTTAAAGGGTGTGGCCACTGGGGCGCTTAATTTACTACCCATGACTCTAGTGCCATGATACTTAAACGTAATTATTCTACTTGAAATTTTTTCTTCAGGATTTTACCATAAATTTGCCTACTACTTATATAGTTGATGGTAGTATGTAGTAAGTTTCTTGTGGTACTGCCATATGGTTGTCTGGGCAATGTACAGTACCATTTGGGCTCGACACTGCCCAGATAAGGAAGAACGAAACTCGTAGTATGTAAACGGCAAATATTTAAGATTCGTACTCTACATATGTCGTATGCCAGTTAATTTAGAGCATTTAGAAGAACGTTGCCAAATTTCAAATGTTGCAATTTCCTTCAAGGTCATGAAGATAAAAATTAATCATTTCCATGAAAGTGCCTCTATAAACTGGTATTATTGTATGACGATTGTGAAAAGCGCACCGACTAGAGAACAATCTCACAATATTACGATCATATCTTTGTGAGAGACGTATAAAGGTCAGACAATTTTCCCAAGACGACGAAAGAAATTCATTTTGAAAATGATGAGTCAGTAGAAGAGCGTACGTTATGAAGATATGTCCATAAACGTGCCATATTTGTTTATATTAAATCCATTAAATATAAGATAGTTTTAGTATGAGATTCTTTCTCATTTAAAACAAAAGTGTTACAGACAGTTAGAAGACATTAAAGGTGTAACGACAACGAAGAACAAGAAGAAGAATTCGTTGTCTGTAAGGAATTTCTAAGGAAAACACTCAATTTCGCATTAAAACATTGATAAATTTGCTCGCGAAGCGTTACGTCAGTTTAATTTAAGCTTTTTAGCGGTTTTCGTGCAGTTTTTTTGTACTGCTTTGAAACAATCCGATGCCGCTTTCAGATTGCATACCTGTTCATGTATTTTTTCGATTATTTGGAAACTAGTTGTCTCGGTTGCCTATCCATTGACGTAAGAATATATTGGGCAAATCCTTGAAAAAAGCCGTAGATCATTTTTCTTCTTTATATGCATACATATAATTTCCATGTACTTCCCATTCTCATCTCTATGCGCATCTCATTAAACAACAATGGCATTGGATTATCTAATTAATCCAGGTTAAAATAAGTGTCATTGTTCTGATTGCATACTTCGGAAGAAATTTCTTCAATTTTCCGTTCAAATCGGTATTGACCGGAGGCCATTTTGATTCCTCGACCCACTGTACGTTGTTCTCTTCTTCTTCTTCTTCTTCTTCTTCGTGTTGTTGTTGTTGGTTTGTTGTTGGTCTCCCGCATAACCGGTTATAGACTTCTCCTTTTGCGTCTTTCTCTTTCTCTCTGGCCAGGTCAGGCACTAGATTGGCACTAGGAGAGGAGGAAAAAGGTGATGACTTCACGTTTCAATCAAAGCGACCACTTTTTTTTCGACTCCTCTCTCTCGCTCTTTCTGCCTTCCAAAGAACAAAAATGTCTGAGAGTGTTTTCTTAAAAGATTCCAAAAATAGCGTTTGGTGGTGACTGATCAAAGGGTGCCGATGGTACCCACTTTAAACAAATAAATTTCAGTTCCGAAAAAGAAGGCGCGACAAAGAGAGATAATTTTTCTTGCGTTCCGAAAGAAGAATAATGATGATGATGGCGCGTTTTTGCGGGGATCGTGACATTTTTTTCAAAGATCAAGGATAAGATTGGGGCATTTTTTTAGTAGGAAATAATTATTTTCGGTAAAGTTGGCCGGTAAAGATCACTTGAAGTGTTAAAAAAAATTTATTGCATGTAGTAAATGTATTAACAGTTTCAGCTTTAAGCCCTTTAAAGAAAAGGAGCTTTTTGGGTAATTTCAAGTACCGTTTCAAATATAAAAGAAGCCGTCTTTATTGTGAAGTCTGCCGCATTTCAAAATTTATAGGCGACCAACTGATAAGGAAAGTATTGCTTTTAAAAAGTTAGGCAATCAACTAAACAGGAAAAATGCAACCCTTTTCTTCTGTCTAACCACAATAGAATATTGTGACTAATGAAATGTGTTTATCGAATAGTTGATCAATCTAGACAAAGAGAGAGGATCTTATAGCATAACTAGACTTGTTTAACGTAAATTAGCACATTCTAACAAGCAACCATCTGTAGATCTTCCAGTTACTTGTTAAAAATGACAGGCAATTCCATATAACCGAACAAATTCAACTAAAATCTTCTTCTGTCAGATTATAATGGTCCATTATTAACATATTTTGCATTTAATTATGAAACCAGGTTGACATTTGTAACTAAACTCACGCATATTTAATCGCATCTAAATAATACATGTAAATTAGTACCTACTCTTCTTCTTTTATTACGTCATAATAGCTTCTCTTTTTTGTGTTTTAAAAAACACGACTGGGACACGCACCTTTTTTTTGCGCAACAATGTTCATTCACAACATTATTGCACGCAATAAAAGTTTGTTTCTCTCTCTAAAAACCCCAAATCATCATCAAAGTTCTATAAAAAGTCATAAAAATAAAGTTTCTTTTACGTCACACTATTTTGTTGCTCGAATGTCAGTTTTTTTTTCAGGCAACTTTGTTTTTTTTTTTAACGAAGATTAGTCACCGCCATTAGAGACCCTGGGTAAAAGAAAACACGATTTCTCCCTTACAAACCCCAAAAAGGTTATCTTCAAAATTACACTTCGAAACGGAAATTTACTACTATTCAGGTGTTTTTTTGGCAGGTACGGTACCCTATGGGGGTGGTATTTAACGTTACTTGACAAAGAACAGTCCAGCACGTCCTTGACAATGATGGTTAATTTATTAGATGAACATCTGGGCAGAAATCCGGAAAATTACATCAAATAGAAGGAAAAATATATTTTTTTACCTGTACGAGAAGCGGAATTCTTGAGATTCCAAAATTCGGCACTCCTTTTTTAATCCTAAACCAACACCGAAGAGCCAAGACATTTGAAAATATTTTCAAAAACTCTTATTGAAAAATGACTGGGCACATTTAATGCGGTTTCAATGAAATATTATTAATTTTCGACGTATGGGTGAACAAAAAGAAGGAGAAGAAGAAACAGAATAAGAGGAAACAAAGAATGAAGAAACCGCGTGTGGTTCAACAACCTTCTTTTTTCTTCCTAAAAAATCATACAAACAAAAGAATAGCAAAAATATGTTTTTTTTGGTAAAAATTCAAACTCGTTGGGCATTGTTTCAGCATTATCTGGGTCGCCTCAAGGAACATTTTGATTATTTATTGTAAATAACTCTTTTTCCACTTTAAACTGCAAATAAGGAAATCGGGTCGGCAGATGTAAAACAACAAACAAACGGTCTAATCGAAAAAGAAGAAGAAAGGTTAAAAGGTAAGGAGGATAAACGATGTCGCTTCTTTTTAAGGCTTGTGTGAATCAGCTCAAATCGTGATCAAACGAAACTAAGCCACATTTTTCTTTTCCACCCTCACCTGTAGTAGTCGATTGAAAATTTCCCTTTAAAAAATCCAGGTTACGTGCACTAAAATCACCACTCACAATCACTAAATTCACAATAATTTTTAAAAGAAAAAAAAAGACCCACGAACATGGACACCAGGTTGCGTTGACCTTGACTGAAGAACTCGATGAACGGTGTCCTAGTGCAGGACCTGATGGTACCGGCGCACGGCGACGACTGACTGGCCGAGGAGGAACTCACGGAACCAAGAATTCTTTCCGATCGACGACCATCCGCACCAATTCTTTATTCTGGTGCAGTGCCATTTTAAAGAAACAGACTTTTTACCAAGAAGTTGTTTTTAAAATGCGACCTGCGCACCACCTATAATCGTTAACTCATTTACACAACTAATGAGCTTCGCGTGGGGTTGATTAGCTAACGAACTGCTCGCATATTAATGGTATGCTAGTGATAAATCAATGGGAAAGTTGAAAAAAGAGTACCTACTCCCTAAACGGATGCTTTGGTATTATTAGTCTGATGAGGCTTCTGGTTGGGTAGCGTGTGTAATCAACATTAATATGGCGGAATAATTCAAAATGGCGCCTCGAGCGACAGACAGTTTGACGCATAAGATATGCCATGTTGCCGAATTCACCTATATCCAAATCTATATTCAAAATGGAAGAATAAAACTCTGACATGTCTTCTTCCTATCATTCTAGAAATTAAAAAAAAACGTTTATGTGAAATGTTCATTAACATAAGATGTGTGTAAGGCGAATTATAACCGGCTTTTTATTCACTAAATCCGGCGTAGGTCAGCGTACAGGCCAAATCCGTTATAATTCCAATCACCCTTTGTCATTATAATTGACTTACATCCCCCTATGTGTAGGTACATAACAAATGAAAAAACAATCATATTTAATAGAACTGCTTAGGAAAATGGCGAAACAATTGAAAATGGCGAAACAATTAAAAATGGCGCCCTCACACATCTAACAGATATTAAATCATTATGCGAAATGCGATGTTGTCAAATTAGTCTTTGTTTGAAATACTTTTTAAACTGATTAGATTGAAGTAATTGTTTTTTTAAATAAAAAGAAACAAATTGAGTTATATTCACTTATCAAATCAACATTAATTAAAAATGACGCTTCAAGGAACGTTTGCAATGCGTTGTTGTCAAAAGAAGACAAATTTCTTTAATGAGACATGGATTTTTAATAAAATATCATAGATATAAGAAAGTATCATCGATATAAAAATAAAAAGACATTTGAAATGTGAAACTCTTTGAGTGATCAAGTCCTCGTTAAAATAATCAAGAAATCTTTGATTTAACATTAAAATAAAGCTGAGATATTCAAACGATCGGACGTTCTAGAATTCCATTTAAGAAAAACAATGTAAAATGGGTCGTACCGACTTAAAAATCAATAATACCAACAATAACCAATAACAAATGCATGAATTAGGCAAAGTGTGCCATTTATTATGTAAGACTTTAAACGAGAGATTTTTATAACAGATTTATTTTAATGAATTTTTTTGGCTTCCTCCTTGCGCGCCCACTGTTATCTTCGTGAGCTTTCACGACTCGCCATTTCGAAATTTCATTAATAACAAGGGTTTTTTTGCGCAAAATTGAAGCATTCCCAACGAATCATTACGAAACTAGTAATTCCTGCTTAGATAAAAATATGACAACAATGTCTGTGGTGGCCACTTCTACTAGACTTCAAAGAAAATCTTATTAGAAGAAGATGAATAGCAGCATTCTTGAGGACAGGAAACGGTTGATTTTGCATGATAATGGTAGCGAGTGAATGAGACAGATTTTCAAGTGCTCAACTCGTTTTTTATACGTATGTAATGTTGCCAATAGGGGATAATTTATCCTTGTAGTTTCAGAAAAAAATTTCTCTTAATTCGATTACGTTCCGTTTAATTACTCATGATTGTCCTCTCTTTGAGACGGTAAAAGAGGGACCCCAAAAAAGGTTATCGCTATCGTTTCATCTTGAGCCTTGTCACTCGGAATAAGCGCAATAATTTTATCGCATTAAATACTATCTTGAAGAGTTCTTTTTTGGACGATTAATCAGGCGCTTGGACGAAACGATATGGGTCAATGTGATGGGAAAAATCAAGGCCGTTTAATTGAAATTCGTTAAACTTTTGACACAGACATAAGGCGATAATTGATGATGTTAAAAATCGTGGATTATTTGTTGTTACGCCAATTTGCGCTGTTAAACCGAACGGATTTATTTATTTAAAACTGATCAGATTTGAATGTATGCCTTTTGTGTTTATGCACGAAAATTCTAATCCTAGCATAGGGAATTTCTTTAAAAAATTAAACAGAATGAAAGTTTTGCGCAATGTTTTTCCACACTTTTAAAGCCACAACACACGCACAACACCAAAGTCGTCAATTAGTCAAAGATTTATTAGGAAACCGTGTTATATAAAATACTATTAATAGTAGTTCATGATTATTAAGTTTATTAAAAACCGCTTAGCACTAAATCGAGACTGTACGACGGCAAGGAAACGACAATTTCTGCAAGAAATTCTATCATCAATCATTATCTTGTCAAAAAATTCAACGTTTCAACGTCAAAAAATTGAATTGCTATTTGCAATTTCACTTTGTTATTATTACATGTAGCTTTCAATTTTACCAATATCGATTTTTTCGTTAATAGGGAACAATCATTATCGATACATATAGATTAAAGACCTTAAAGAGAGGCTTTTATGTAAAATATCAACGGGTCCCTTTCACTATGATTATCGATAATGATGATTTCACTTCATCGGACAAAGGCTAATAATCTTCATAAAATACGAGGCAGAGTCACATGGAAACACCCACTACTTCTAATTCTAGCTCCATGGAATGAAACCGAACGTTGACTTGTTGCAGTAGCTCAATTGTAGATTTAAGACAATCCTTCAAGAGTTCTGATTGGCTAACACTATGAGGATATCATGTATTTTAAAACGAACAATACCATAACTTATCTTTAACACTGCAGCAACTTCAAACGATTGTCTTTGATGAAGATTGAATTTCACTGTGCAAGAAATGAATAACTTTGACACAATGCTTCTGGTGGAATAGAGTTGCCATTTTAAAACTATTGCTGTATCAACTTTTTCAATTGTCTTCAGAATATATCTTTAACAGGGCTTTCTTCTTCTTTATTGTCATCTTTTAAAAATTTTCATTTGACTCAGCCTCGTAAACACCTACAAAAACTTAGTAGGAACTAGGCTTGTTACAATTCGATAGCAATTAAAGCTTTGGGCCTTTGTTAACAGAGAGTATTTATTGCTAATATCGAGGTCACTGTCTTGAAGGTATTTTTCCTGCTACGTTAACCGTTATTAAAGAAGAAACCCCATAAATCCTGCGACTGTTTTATCTTGGGAAACGCGTTCCCTTAAGCATCAGTCGCAAGAATGTTAATGTTTTAAGGAAAATTCTCACGACGTGACAACTGTTATTAATTTAGATCGCTTCCTTGGATTTCGCCACACCGTTTTTTTATTCTTGGTTGGTAGTCATTTTTTCTTAACTTTACCCCGAAACAATGCAACGGAACGACATTGAGATCGTGTAAATGGAGGAGGCGGTACACGAAGACCACCCGTGAAGATGTCGTCTAGGTATACGTTAACACCAAGAGAGCCCAAGTGAAATTTTCACTTTGAGAACGTTTGTAATCGGAGTAGAACTGTGAAGGTCCCAAAAAATTTAATTTAATATTTTGTTGGAATGATGCACGTTTGGACACTTACATAACTATAACAGAGTAACTAATATATCTCGACGTCTATGTTGGTCAATAGCTACCGGAGAAAGAGATTGTTTCCTCCTTGTTGCCGATAAAGGAGGCAACTGGGTTAAATTCTTCTTCTAAATGGCCCCGGGAGTTGTAAAATATGACTTGTAATGCTATAACCTACGATTATGATGATATCAAGAGGCTTTTGTTCGTAAATCATTTCTGATTTCGCTAGGCATGTTCACCCTAATATAATTAGGCTTAAGACGTTTATTGGAGTTTGAGTCTCATTTCTGGGTATTTCTAATGATAAACGAGCCATATTTAGAAATCCACGTCCGGTCGTGGGAGAAGGGTACGTGTAACAACGTTGTCAATACAAGAGAGATAATATCTTCTGGGCGAAAAGCGAAAAATCGCGTCGCTTTAATCACGACCAACCTGAACACACAGAGAGTGAGAGAGAGAAGGACTCTCTTTCGCTCTTAAATAAATAATGGGGACCGCACAACAGCCCATTAAGCTGAAAAGACCATTTTAAACGGTCGATGACAAACAGTACCTCGTTAATATTTTACTACTTTAGCTTGTTCGAATTTAATTAGAGAAAAAAATATTTTTTCCTTCTTTGAGTATTTTAGCCCTATTTTCACAATTTTGTAGAAAATTAATAGACGTGGAACGAGAGAAAAACAGAATCATTCCCCAATGGGTATCTGAATATCAAGGGAATATGTTTCGTGTATGGCTGGAATAAATAGACTTCAAACTGGCGGGGGTCTCTATAGCAAAACTAATGTTCTGAACTAAAATCGATCATTGGCACCTTAACTGGGCACTGGTGTGGGTGAAATATCTCCTGCACTTGATGTGTTTATCTAATGATTCGGATCGCAGGCTTTACGATGAAAAAACCACCACTCATGTCGTGACTCCGTGTGGTGCTCCAGCCAGTTGCTTACAGACTCCAACACTTCAAAGAATCTGCTTCTTTTGAAATACCGTCCACATTACTAATGTCGTTTAACGTAGGACCTTAGTACAGTGGGACCCAGCAGGACTCCTGATAAAAATAGAATAAAATGTGTAGAAATTAAAAAAAAATTCCACTAAACCAGAACTCTGGAATTCAACGAACTATCGTTGTTAATTTTAAATAAAAGAAGTTTCTCGACGAAGGTACTTATGTATCTCATGGTTAATGTTTTCACAAAAAATTAGTATTCAGACTCTAAAATTTATACCATTTAATAATGGTATGGGTTTCAGAATGCCAAAGAAGCCTTATAAAGCACTTTTAAACAGTTTAAAAAAACATTTTGCTTTTGGGCCTTGATGGGTTGTTTAAATTTTTTCAAAAATTCAACTTTAAAAGCTTGATTAAAGTCGTAACTAATAAAAAACTGTACACTAGATTTTGAAATACGTAAAAGAGTATTTTTTGTGACCTGTAGTCTTGTTAAAAGGCAATTTCCCAGCACTTTTGACTACGAACATATGCAATAAGTCCTGAGCTTCTACAATTGTCCATAAAAGCAGCAAGTCCTCTACAGGAGCAATTTATAAATAAATATTTATAATAGATTTGATCTGTAAAGAGACACTTACTGCTCTAAAGAAACAAAAATAAAATTTCAGTTAATTTATGTCATTGACAGTTCACAATTACAAATGCAGTTCATTGGCCACCTTGTTTTGTTCAAAATACCTATTTTTTTCTTCAAAAAAGGAAGGTGAAATAATGTTTTGAATACATAATTAAATTTTTTAGGTCATCAAAAGAGTTATTATTGTTTGTCACGTATTCATGCTGCGAAAATAGCTGAAGATCGATTATTGTGTACTCCTTATGAAAGACATGTTTTTACACATAACCAACTGAGAAGCTGATTAAATCTTAAGTAGTAGAACCTCTTATCAAAAAAAAATCCATTCCGTTTCAGTTTTCCATTCCATTTTCCCAATTTGAACTATAGTGACAATAACAAATGGTCTGTTTAAAAAATAAGAAAACGTTTAAGCTTATGAGCCTTTGAAAACGTACAATGGAGCTTGAATTTTAGATTTATTAGTGCGATTCTTCTTCTTCATTTCTGAATAGAATGTGGCACAAACTACCAGAATCAATTTCCTTGTGCCAATATATCAAAACGCCATAATACGTACGGACCGCTAGAAATAAATAGTACCCATGTACGTTATTTTCCACATGGCCAAACAGTGTATGTAGTTGCCATACCCATTGGTACTGCTTCCATTCAGTACAGAGTAGAAAATTCATTTACATATTTATAACAGTTAAATCTTCCATTTTTTTTTAGATAAAACATTGTTATTGTTGTTGTGGTTGTATAAAGCTGAAAAGAAGAAGATTGTTGACCCCACGTTGTTGCCAATCAAAGAGGCGGATTCGATGATAAGGTTATTTTTACATTAGACCCGGTATAATAATAATCATTCTAAGAATTCATGCCGGTTTTACGATGCCTCTAGGCCGGGCTTCGCCTTGGATTTTATTCAACGATAAAGACCAATTACAAGAACGTAACTTATCGTAGACAACACAACATTGCGAATATTTTTCCGTAGTCCTATCATTTTTTTCCTCCTTAAATTTCTAATAGTTGCGTAACAAAAGACGAACTGATTCTTCTTTTTCGATTCGTGAAGGCCGTTGCGGTCAGGCAACAACGACCACGTTGTTTTGACCAAACGGTCGCTAACATCTTTTGCTTGAACGCTTCATAAACCGTTTTATTTCGATTACTTTCCCATTATTATTATATTATTATTATGAACGTCCTCGTCACGAAGAAAAGAAATTTCGAAACGGCAGCAACTCGAGAAGATAGTTTTTTCTTCTGCTTGTTTTGCTTCATGACGACAATGATGATGATGATGATGATGATGATGAAGAGGACGATGTTTTGCTCGAAGAACGGCCTTGTCCAATTTAAATTATGTCGAAGAAAAGTGGAGAGAAAGAGAGAGGGAAATAAGCGATTTAAATCAGCTTCAACTTTTGGCCAGGTGTTTGTATGAATATTAAAAAAAAATGAAGCGAAGAAAGGAAGCAAGGGCGTTAAAGGAAATCTTCAACCATTGCGGCAACGTTACTTAAAAAAGGAAGTTGCATTGTAGTATATAGAGCTAGAATAGTAGTCTTTGTTTAAGAAAAATCCATTTGATATGTAATGATTTGACCTTTTTCTTTGCAAGAACAATTTAATGGTACCCCAAAAACTAAAATTTTTCGGGAGTGTCCCAGAAACCTTGGTTAATCACTTACGATTGAGTAATTCGAATTTTTCCATGTGTCAAACCGATTTTCAACTACAATAAATTACTATTAATCGGGCGAATGGTGTGGGTGTGTGTGTGTGTGTGTGTTGCGTGTTGCCGTATGTTATTTTCGTTGGTTTAAGGACAAATTAACAGAGAGGAAAAAAAACTTGCTATGGAATTCGATTCGTACAGTGAAAGAACGATTTTTATTAATTGAGTTTTTATTTGAAATGAACAGGAACCTGGTATTTTGACCGCATTTTTGAGAGTCTTAAGTGCAATTTTGTTCCACATTTGTTTCCCGGTTACTACATTTTTTGTATATTCTCTATAAAATTGAGCAAATTAAGATGGAAAGTGACCGAGCTTATAGGTAAAATAAGTAGGTTCTGATAAGGTCATTCAGTGTTGCTTAACGAAATTCTATTAGACGTATTTTAAACGTCTTTAAGATATTAGAACTACAAAATGAGCTCTATTTTCATAAATCCATCTTGTTGTTAGGAACGCGGCAGTTGTATCAACTTCCAAACCACTTTATTTAAACAATACAAGCTTATTTGAGTCTTTAAAATCTTCAACATGTTCTTGTTCTTCAAATAAAAGTCCTCTCCTTGGAAAACATGACTTGCACACATTTACGAGATGGCATTGATATACAGGGTGTATCATAACTGGTAACCGAAAAAACTAGTGATCATTGGGGAATTTTAAGAGATTTGTTTATACAAGGTTTTGGTCTAAAATATTTTTTTTAAAAATACGGAGTGCGATTTTAGTTGATTTGATCTGGTTGTTCTTAGTCCATAGCGGATCACAACGAATGGTGATGAATTGATTCCGATTTGCTCTTCTCCAATGAGTACCTCCTTGTACTTGAGACTTAAAAAAAATGACCATCTAGTATAGCGTTAAAATAACCTCTAAAATGCCTTTCAAAGGATCATAAGTCCGTGTAAAAAAACTGCATCTGCATGTGTTGCCATTTCAATAACGCGAACCCATTCGAAACTCCTTTTACCATATTCTTCCTATAATAAAGATATTAAATTGTGCTTTAACCCATAAAGAATTTCAATTAAATAACAGAAAAAAACTTGATATTATAATAAAATCGCTTGATTGCAAAATCTAGGCCAAACAAGAAGTTAATTAGAAATTCATATACTCGGCTTTTATAAAGAATAAATTTTAAATAACAGTTTCGTTGTTGTCCTTTTGTCCGATTGAGGAAATTCGAGCAGGAGGTAAATGCAATAAAGAATCCAATTTTCGCTTAATAACAGGGTCTCATTGAAACTTATTTCATTGTTTAGGTTGAAATTTTGTATAGGTCACGCCCGATCTGGGTTACCTATGGTGAATAACAATTGAAAAAAAAAAGATAAGAGGGAGACAGAAAGAGAAAAGTTTAGCAGGAAGTTATATAAGAAATGTTAAGAATAAAAATAGTGACTGCTTTTAATGCATCTTGGAATCTAGGTACTTAAAAAAACACGATTTTACTCTCACAAAAGTTTGCATGACTTTTTATACATAGTTGAAAAAATATTCATTGCATAAAGCTTTCGAAATTCAAGGTTTATTGTTATTTCGTAGATAAAAGTCTACGCCCAAGCAAGAAAGTGTATTTTTCGTTTAGCATGCATGTATAGCATGTATTTACAAAAGAGAATTAATTCCAATCGTAAATTTTTATAGGCTTGAATGGGAAATTCCCATCTGTTTTCCCCTGTTCGTCCTTCAGCTACTCTCGCTCTCCCCCTCCCGCCCCTCCCTCCTTTCATTTTAAAACGACTTATTTCAAGTCGTAAAAAGTCTTCCTTTTGATGACCTAAAATTCCGGCTTGCGAAAGCGAAACAATATCCTGAAATAAAACAAACAAACGTAATTGTTTATTTAAAAACTTTTGTTTTTCCTGCGAAATACTAATGAGGAAGTGGCAGCTTCGATTTCCACATGCAATTTTTCCTGCGAACTTTTTTTATTATTAAACATAGTTTTAGATTTTACGCAATATCGATACAGTCAGTGCATTTTTCTTTGTAATTGAATACACGTCACGTCACTACTAAAGAATAATATGAAAAGAAAATTATAACAAAAAACTTGATCATAATTTTAAAAGGGTTTCAATTAGATCTTGTTTGTTCAGAAACCAAAAAAGATAAAAATTAATCAGTTTCTTTAAACACTCTGTACATAGTCTATTAAACATTTATTATTTAAAGGCATGTTCATAAAAAATTATTGGTGATGTGGATCGCATTCCAAAATGAGAAAATCGTTACAGTCTTTAAATGTCGCACATTTCCTGATTAATCTGCCATTTTGTTGGCCTCAATTTCCTGTTGTTTAAGTAGGTATCCATATTCCTATTTTCTTTGAATGGCCCTTCAATCCTGCGGAAGTTTCGACGTGGACTACTAGATCAGTTCAGAAACTTTTGAACTCGTCCTCGTAATTTGATTTTTTTGTATAATTCAATACCCTGAAGCCGCGTACAGACTGAAGATTCAACGCTAACACAACCGAACATCAATGAATTTGGGGTTGGTATTTGCCATTGAAAAAGATTGGAGAGGATTTGATTCCATCGTACACACGGTTAGGACTCGAACTAATACTCCTAAACTGTGACAAATCCTGTCGAGCATCCTTTGATGTACCGCTTAGGGAGAGAACGGCCACCCCAACATTGGAAATCATTGATTCGTGCTCGGTTGCATCGGATACACCAGCTCCAACACTTTCCAACATTTTACATGTGTCTTGGATTGCGTTAGAACCTCGGTTTTCTACGGCTTTATACGATTTGTAAACTTGATGACTATCTAATTTATCATATTTTGAGTGAAACAAAATTAATTACAGAGTAGTTTAGTTTCTTATATATATATATGTACATATATGTAGTTGACACTTGTTGTGGCGGGTATCATCTACTGCCAATAAATACGAGTTTCATAATTACAACAGTGTTGTCAGATCAGACATTTAATTTTTCAACTATCCCTCGTATGTATATCAAAAACTAAGAATATTTTTTCCTTTCTGTTAATTCTCAGAATGTTTACCTGGTGCTATTAAAGAAATTGAGTGACATAATCGAGGTTCAACGACTAACTTAACCTTCACGTTACATTTGCTCGTTCCATAATAATTAACGTGTTTTAACTGGTTTCTTTTTTTGTCATAAAACTCATATGGAAATAAACCAGTTTAATTTTGTCTTTGTTTCAGTTTTTTTCCCACGAGAGCGTCCATTAACGAACACTACAACGTTTTAAGATTTTGGCCAAGAGATGGAGGTTTTTCGTTTTCGATCGGAAGTACTTGATTAAGTATTCAGTACGAGTTTTTTCTTTATTATTTCTTTATAGACCGGTTGATAAGTAAGATGATCGGGGAGGGCAATCAAGCCAACTAACTTACCGTAATAATAGGTAACGGTCAAAGAACTTGAACTTGTTGTCGAAAATTGGGTTTCGGTTGTATCCGAGAGATGAAAATACGGTCAGAAGTAGCTGTTTATTTACCAAAAAAAAAACACGTAAGTAATTTTTTTTATTGAACATGACAATTTGGTTGTGAATATGTTGCGCGTTAAGAAAATAACTAAAATTTATGGTTAATAAATACGATAAATGTGTTTGTTTTCACTTCTTGGCTTCTTTTCCTTTCTTGTTATGATGTTGGCGTTAATAAAGGAGACCGTCTGGCTCAGTTTTCTTTTTATCATAAAGATTACACCGTTAGAAATGGAATGTGGTTAAGAAGGTTTAATTAATTAATTCAATTATGTCAGCGTGTTTTAACACGTTCCACTTGAAATTATACCGATGCCAAGCACTTTTATTACAATTCGCTTATAAATGGAAGATTTCTTATGAATATTGTGACATTTGCAAGGTTCTCTTTAGTTTTCTTGACGTATTTTTTTCATTTCATTTTCGTTATGAATGCAAAATGTTCTTAGTTCGTTATATCTGAGAAGTCCTGCTGGGCAACAACTTAGAGCAACGGTCCATTGTGCTAACCTTCCTGAGTTAATTGAGATTAATGACGAAAATCGCACTCGAAAATGAGTAGATCTTTGTATGTTTCCTGGGTCCAAATATTCGTGTTCCAAGCATTACAGTTTATAAATGACTGATGATAAAGCATCACACCTGATGGACAACAGTTCTTAGTTTTCGTCTGTTTAGTGTGAGAAGCATTCTTGTTTCAATGCACAACATGGGCTTTGTTATAAAAATCTAGTAACAATCTGAAGTTCATTTGTTGTTCCAGTATGTAGGTATTTAGTTAAGTGAATTCTTTTTTCGGCTACAAGAGAAGTTAGTTTTTTAAAAAAACAACGAATATAATATACTTTTATTACGTTTTTGGGCATGAAAATTATGTCTATTAAAGAGGTGTCGCAACACTTCACGCCTCAATAATAAGTGGTTTGCAGAAACATCTCAAAAGTAGTGTGAGCCTCGTTACAATCTTAAATGAGCGAAACTTAAGCCTAGTTTAGATTGAGAGAGTTGACAAGTCAACCTTGCCCTCGAGTAGCTAACTAATGCGCCATTCCTTTAAAAATATGTACTTTATTACAGCTTCTGATCAAATAACAAGACAGTTAGGGGTTTATATTCATCACTACACTCTCTCCAACTAAAGCCAAAGCAGTGGTTAATGAAAGATAAACCAGCTCCAAACAAATCGCATAATTTCATAGAAAAAACTTGCATTCTTAAAAAAATGTTTCACCAGAATAACTCTTAATAATATCAAAGTGTTATTTTATTGTTGATAATTGCGCTTTGAACTGCCTACTTGTCTGATTCCGCTTGTTTTGACTATAATTTTCGTTTCTTTCCAATTTATGATGAACTGATTGGACAGTGATGAGACTGCGCAAATGCTTTGCTATATTAGACTGGAAGGGGACTATGACAAACAATGAAACCATCCAGAGTCTTGTTGTTATTCTTTTTCGACTAGCATGTAAGTATACCGTAGGTTTATTTTAACCGAACCGAACAATCATTTTTATCAATCTTCAATTATTTTTCGAAAACCAAAAAAAAATTTCATTTGAACAAAAATGAGTGGAAAAACTAGATGCCAACAAGAAAATTAAATGTCTTTTTAAAAGTAGAAATAATTTTTTTCCTTGAATTAGATCAACATATCACTAAGAATTTATTTAGAGAACAGTATCTTTAACAAATTTACTATTTCTTGCTATAACTCCAATAATTTGAAAATAATATTTTTACTCTTTTCTTGATCGTTGAACTCGAAAATCGTCTGTTTCCCTTAAAAATTCACTCAACTCCTTTCAATTCTTCATTAATCAAGCGTCAACAGAAGAAGAAAAAAGCAAAATAAAGTTGAAAAACATTTGAAAAATTACAAGAAAGTCATGTCGCGCTTCCTCTCTTTCTCACCTCTGAATAGTTTCGAGCGAAATTACACGGTTAACAAACATAACAGGCGGTTTTCCGGTTTAATTAAAAGAGAAAAAAAACCACGTACAAAACCACATTTCACAATAATTATTGCCAGTTTAGACATGAGCACAATAACCTTTGAAAAAAGTCTTCTTCTTAAATTAATAATGCACAAACAAGAGAGTGAGAGAGAGAAAGAGAGACAGGAGGGAGAGAAGTAGTCTAAGATACTTTAACAGTCAAGGAGCTAACGGTAAAGCTGAATAGAAGAAACGTCTTAATTCACATTCATGTCATAATGTTATTAATATTTTATCATACGTACGCCCGTTTTAAGTAAAAGACATTATCTCTGGCTTTATGCCTATTGATTTTGGAATTTATTATTGGCAGATTATGGTTATTATTATTGTGTTACATACTAGGGTCGAAAAGAGGTCTTTCAAACCACTCACTTGAAATGCCCTCCAGGCTGGCTGGGTATATAATTAGGTGCAAATATGCGTTATAAAAAAACTATTACCTGCGATAAATTAGCACGACAACAACAATAATAATACATAAATCGTGATATGAGAAAAAGCGAAATGCTTTGAAACTGCATAATAATCAAGTTGCGTTTTTTTCTTCTACTGCGCGCGAGGCAAATGACACATTAAATTTATGCGCAACACGACAATAATGAAACCCTTGTTTTTTTCTTTTTTGTTTTCATTTTCGGCACTAAAACAATTGAATGAACGCATCAACTACGTTCTTTGTTAGTCTTTGCTCAAACTGTCAAAGAAATAAGGTTTCTAGGTTAATCCATGCTTGGCTTTATTCGTGAGTTGGACTCGTTCATTGCTGGGGTTTAATTACTCATCTTGAATCAAGGACGGTCATGAGAAATTGCTTTATTGTTAGGGGGAGGAGTCCATTTCTTTTAAGATCTGTCAATCTAGAAAGTTTTCACTTTTATATAAGATATCTCAAAGAAATCTTTTTTCGATAGAAATCCAGGAACATATAAGACCAATTTGATTAATGATTCTAAGAATCTTTCATTTAATAAAAAGGAAGAAATTGATTTTCGATTCCTTAATTATTGTATGGAAAAAAATTTAATTGCTAAAGGGACCCTGGATATTTTATTGCTAGTTGATCCAGAATTACCATATGGTCAACGATCAAACTAGTGATGGTATACTCATTAAGCTATGCTGTTAATTAAAAGCATGAAAGCATGCTACTTTCGAACAATTACAATCTATTACCATATTAATAGAAAGTATATACGAAAAGAGCATACATTTTGAATACCTATAGCTTGCTACTGAATTGCACTGTAGTCTATTTGTCGTATTTGTAAACAATTTATGATGGGGAATTGGGCTGACGTGATTGTGAACGTAACTTTAAGCTGAGAACATGCAGATTTTGTGTTTGAGTTGTAGCATGTGTATTCCCTGCCTTATGATTTTAACTGTATGCATGGAGAATACAAAGACAGCTGCTACAATTCGTCTACTGATGACACAAATTTGCTTAAAGGCTCTTACAATTACTGAACTTCATCATATCCGTCTTGCAACCCAACTGTTAAGTTTTCGGAAAATTACAATTGATTGATTGAAAGTTAAATATAGAATTTTCATGTTCTTTTTAAAAGCATGAAATTAGCTGTAAATAATTGTATTGACCACCGCTGTAGCAATTCCTTTATTTGTAGCTGATTTCACATTTGCAAATTTTTTCTTACAATTAAAAGTTTATAGTTGTAGATTGACGTCAGCAGGAGTTAAGGATACTTATTCTAGATACGAGATGTTTACAACTAAATTGACATTTAAAATAAGTCTCAATTTGATCGTGGTAGATCAAGATCTTTAATAAAGTGTCCATTTTTTCATGATATTTGCCATGCAGTTATTTTTTCCATTTTTCATGTTAGGCAACCTAATAAACTATAAACTGAGTAAAAAATACCTACACTGTTGACCTTATCTCATTCGATTTTTTAAGCCGTTTTATCGGATTTATTGCCGGTACGTGTATGATGTCATTCTCTCCGGTCATTTAAATGGCATTTTCTCGGCGACCGGATTTTTATTACTATTATTTCTATACGTTACGTTACGGACGGGGCCCTATTAAATCGACAAATGGTATGGTAAATCGTTTTGACAGGTTCGTTTAAATGATAGAACCGTTCTGAAAAGTAGGCAACTGAATATACGTGAAATTATGTTCATAGAATCAATAAAAAGTATCAGCTTGTTAAAATTGCAAGTGCAAACATTTCAGTCAATTCAAAATTGCTTGGCATTAACATTGTTGATACGTCTATGGATTTCATTTCCATTCATAAAATAAAACCAGTGCCGTAGCCAGAATTAAATTGTGAAACGTACGCCAGTAATAATAATAATAATAATAATGATATTTAATTATGCAAACCGCATTACAAAGAGGGAGTAAACGCTTGACATTAAAGCATACAGCAACATTAATTTTTTTTATTTATCATTATTGTTGCTATTAAAATCTATTTTCCTGTGTGCATCCGCCCATATAAATCCTTGTTTATTGAGATTTTATTGAAATCGTTTTCTATTTTAACTGATTAATAATTGATCAACGGATCTATTGCAAATGATTTAATTCTATGATAATCATAGAGCGTTTGACAACATCGCATAAAATTGACAAGAATGACAGTAACGTTACGTAAAACGTGAACACGCCCTTAAATAAATAAATGTCAGGGCGATTTGAAAATTGAATATAATTTTCTTATTATTGTTTATAATCGATCCGAGGGTGGAGCTACACTTGGAAAAATCCAACTGATAAAATGGTTTAATGTCCTGCCAGTGGTACCATGACACCCATTCGCGATCAAGAACCTTGATATGGGTGTCCCAAAAGAAAAAATACAGCCCCACGACAGACTCGTGAAGGTTACTTTATAGTTAGAATGGCTCATTTTTTACACTCTAAATAAAGAGAAAAAACAACGTGTTTTGCATATAAAACGAGTACAAATCGTAATTTTTGTTTGTTCGGGTACGACCCCCTTTTTCGGACACAATTTGTGGCTGTTTATGTAGTTGCACGAACGTAATATGTCTCAATAAAAGTGAAAGCGAAATGGTGAATATAGATTAGCGCTTAAATTTGTAGCATTCAACGGGGGCCCTCCCCCAAATCTGGCAAACGGTGATTGTTTCACTTGTTAGTTAGGCTTTTGTTTGATCGCGAAGTAATGATACTGACTCTTTTTGATTTTTTTTTCATAAATTGCAACTATGTATAGTTTCCTAGGTATTGCCCTTGACATTTGACTCAACCATTATTGGCGCCAATGTGCAGCAACGGCAAAGATCGCAGGCGAGTCGTCTCCTCGGTGCTGTCTCTCTTCGTTTTGCAGGAATGCAACAACACCAAGTCGAATTCCAACGGCCCAACGACGATTATCTTTCATTTTACCTGGGGTGTTCCACACAAAATCCACGTTCCACAGTTCAAAATGTCATTGCTTAAAAAAATTACTTTTGTGAAAGGTCTGCGGAGGCGTTTTAATGGCGTCAAATGAGCCCATCGGTTCAGTTTTTTTTTCACTTAAATCGCAAAAATGTAAAGATAACGGATCAGGAGAAAAAACGGTGCCTGGGTCGTGCGTAGGTTTCTTTTAATTGTTTCTTGCATTCTGACCAAAAACGTGATTGAAGTGGGATAATTAAGGAACCATTACAGGCATCTTATCTATACAACATCATTGGCCCTTGAAGAAATAATAAATATCTGCCGCAAGCACAGTTAGAACAAATTTTTAGAATATGCATGTTGTGATTTAACTTTAATCGTTTCTGAGATATCCTTGCCGATATCATTCAGGGTGTTTTTAAGGTGAAATGACTCAGAAACGACCGAAAACTTCCAAAATAAGTCGTATTTCTTCACTGCAAATGGCACATCGTGTAATCTGACCTTATTGTGACTCTACTTCTTTACGAATTTATTTGGTACCGTGCTACCGTTCTTCAAGCAGCATTTCTTAATCTCCATCACCTCGATACGCACTCAAAACAATAAAAAAAGCACAATACTGTTACAAATGCGAATATTTCAGGTCAAGACCAAAAAATCGAGAAATTAATACGAGAGCGGCAATTATAACTAATAAATCGCACTCAAGACGCATTAACATACAGTGGCTGGCATAGAACAATACAAAACCAGAAAGTTTCTCGTTAAAAATGTTATTTTTACAGAAGAAGAATTTCGCAATATTTCATTTAAACTAATTGCATGGCCTTAATTAGACGAAAAACTGATGTTGACCAGGAAAAATTTCAATCGATGGCATCCTGGTCGTACGATAAAGTATTCGTATGATCAGGTTACTTCCCTGGACTACGCCACTGGTTTGGGGCCGTAAAGACCAGTAGCAGCAGGAGCCACCATGACCATAAACCGGTCCTTCTGCAGCTATTTTCTCTGCCGTCTCTCTCGTACTCGAAAAAAAGGCCGATTATTGTCATCCCACTTTAGACGAAAAATAAAAGAAAAGTTACTAACATCATTCAAAGCCAACTGATTAATAAAATAGGTGAAAAACAACTGCCTATCAGAGTCGACCTAATTGGAAAATTATCGTTCATTAGTTGTGGCTGGTTTAAAACATCACTTCTTGTTGCATTATGTCATCATGTGTGTGTGTAAGAACGTAAGGCTCTTATTATTATAATTATGCTTGTTGAAGTTGAAGAGTGCTAAAGATTTGTCAAATTTCAGCGGGAAAAATAACAAAAGCAATCTGACGTTTAACAGATGTTAAATAGTAACGAATTTAAGTGTTTCAATTAAATAGAAAATCCATCTCGACGAATAAAAAGGCTCTCTTATTTAAAAGCTTCAATTAAAACTTACCATTTATAAAATATGTATTTTACTATTTCCTCATGCAATTTTCCTGCAAGTGCACGCACAAAATCACTATTCAAACGTCACCCAAAAGAAAATCAAAAGTCATCACAAAACTAAATCACAATTTTATAAATGTATAAGAAAAAATACACGACACCGACGTGTTTTTGCCTGTCTTGGGTTCGTGGTACCCGATCGAGTAACGTTGCTCGACTGAGATTGTGGCACCACTCGACTTCGTACATTAGTAGGTTCTCTCTCTTTGTTCAAAGCTCTTCGTCATCAAAGAACTCTCTTGAAACGTCATTTTTCTACATCCTATTTTAATTTTATTTTTCATTTGATTTTTCTCTTAGTCATTTAATATACCTACATACTGTACAAAAGAGGCGTTGGCGAAGTCATCATCCCTTCTTGTCATTATTTACTCTTCGATAGTGTTATGTCACAATTTTTTCAGTTACTAGAGAGTGTTGATGTATGTTAATCAAAATGTCGACTCGATTGTTTAAAAACGTGCTCCTGAAAGTTATGCAACAAAATATCCAGTTTCACAGATTTTTCAAGTCAATGACAAAGAGACCTTTCGTTCCCTTTAAGTGTTGCTCGGTTAAAAATCTTTTATTATCTTCGAATCAAGTCACGATTACGAGTAAAATGTGCTCCTGATGTTAGGCAACAAGATAAACAATTGGATTTTTAACGAATTACAGAGCGACCTTTGATTGTCACGTCGTATTGACAAGATGAGGGGGGTGGGATATGTTTGCAATTCTGCAACCATACTAACTAAATATGTTTTTCGACATTCATTAGAGGAACATTAAAACTAAACGTTAATGTTTAGCTGATTGCCTATATAGACTTACGCAATAACATAGCGGTGTTTTTTTCCTCGTAAAACTCGTATCGTATTTCGTCCGGTTGGGAACATGACACTGACTTTTCTGGCCCATGTCAAGTGCACAAAAAAAAAGAATTCGCAATCGTCTAGCAGACTTCCGAAAGGTTTAAACTTACGAAACTTAAACGAGGAAAAAAATAGTCGATGCACGTGCATTTTTTCTTTGTTATCGGGGCACGTATTTTGTGGGATTCCCGTAATTAGGCACAAAAAGATATAAGCGTTGTTTACCATTTTTGGTGGCCTCTTTGTACTCGCCGAAGACGCAGCTCTCATAGTAGATAACCATGAGAGAAGTCCTCATGGGTAAAAGACACGTTTCACAAATTCTAGTGTAGAGGCCAAAATTGTGCGCGGGAAAATTTCTAATTTCCCATTAACAGGACAATTTTTCCAATAACCGTAACGGTACGCAAAGAAACTATGTTAAAAAGCACTCGAAAGTGAAGAAAACATCGCACTCGAAGCGCATACCATCTTGGCAACCATTAAGAAGACATTGTCCAGATATAGCTAATTTCGCCCACTTAAAGAGCCCCGGTGACAAGAACTGCTTTTTTTCCGGCTGACCGCAGACCCATTGTTTGTGAGACGAAAAAAATTAAAGGTGAATCGAGTAATGAATCTCTGCAACAGCAGCAGGAGCAGGAGCAGCAAGAACTTGGAGGATGATTATCTTGTATTGCCTTTAACGGAAAAGAATACATATAGGCAACAGTACAAACAGGTGTATCCATTGTTTCAATCGTATAAATTATTCGTTACTATTTAATTTATAAAATTTATTTTTTGCAAAACAGCAGGAAAAATCCTAATGACTCGTTATGTTTTGGCTCTTGCTAGAACAAAGATTCTCGCTGTGAAAAATCGCCATTTAATGGCGCAATCCTCTCTCTAATAACGATAATAATTCGCGTAGAAAACGCCACGCTGCTACGCCCTCCTGCGGGGCCGTAGAATGGCCATTGTACATCAACCGCGCGTTTACCGTAAATTTACAAAGAACCGGCCTGACAGATGATTAAACGAGATAATTTCGAGTAGGTGAATTATTCGCCCGGGTTCCTGGACGCCTTTTAAGCCGAGTACCATTATTATATTGGTACCAAACATAACAATTCAAACAATAAATTACTGTTAAGTAAGCTTCCTGATGTCATTCTTCTGCATTTTACTCTTCCATATTATCACAGCTATTGCTGTAAATGCTTGTTAATATTTCTTGAAAATTAACAGTCAATTAGGATAGTAACCTCGCGTTACTTAATATCGTCAGAAAAGGTACTGATTCAGAGCCTGGTCGATTCTTTGAAACAAACCTTACGTAGGCGGGCAGCAGGAATCTTTAAATACGAAATTCGTGTTCCCATAAAATTAATATGGCGTTGAAATGGAAAGCCAGCCAGCTTAACGTTACCAAATATGCATAAATATTTATTGGTGGCTATCGTTTTTCAGGAGCCTGCCAAACATCTGTTGCAGGATTTGAACGTAGGATGCGAATTACACTTAAAATTAGTTAACACTCTAATCTGAAAACCTAGAAAACCACTTTACAAGTGTTTGATTCTGATAGAATCCTTAATGTTTCTTAAAGTTTCGATTTGAGTCTTCAATTAAGTCAGTAGCAACTTCTTGAACAATATAAAACCCCAAAAATCATTAAACTCCGTTTTTAAAATGCGAACAAAAAGAAATTCTCAGTATCGAAATTGTCAATGGCAAACGTCCAAATAAAAAAGAAGAAGAAATGGAAATTCGTTAAAATTTCGAAAGCGAGGACCGTTCCAATGGTGGTGACCTTCTTAAGGTCGTACGTCGAAATCAATCGACTCACGACAACAACGAGAGCAAAAGAAGAAGAACCATAAGAAAAAGAAGAAGAATTTATCTGCTGGCATCATTTTCGGTTCGATCCTGCAGCCGTTGCTGCTGAAAAGAAAAAAAATTACTTACTGCTGTTCGTGTCTTTACGGTGTGTTAAATTGACGTTGTGACAATGGTCAGTAGCGTGCCAAAGGGTCAATTACTAATTTGCTTTTAATTTAATAATGAACTAGGACATCCGGGAAATAGCATTGTATTTAGTTGTTGTACAGTTGCCAGTTTCCTTAGCTCGTCTTCCAAATAATTCATTAAATATCCCACAAATAGCCATCGTAAAAATATCAAACTGTAAAACAAGCGGTAATAAAGCATTTTATATTTATATGTATATAGTGCGGGTCTTTTATGGAGACCGTCGTCTTCGTCGTGGTCGTCCGCGAGCTCTTCGCGTATCCTTGAGAAGGTCACCGACATGTTGTCGCTCAACCAGAGGCGTACATGCACCTTAATCGAATTTATTTAAGTGACATTCCCCATAAGGCACCACTACGCCCCTGTTTTAAGGTGTTGGACGGCTTTAAATGTCCATGTTGTTGTATTTTGTAACACCTCCACTTTCTTGCATCGTTCGCAAGGAAAAAATCGAAGAATGTCATGGAGATTGTGGATCACACAAGGGATTCCGAATCAAAAGCGCGACACTCATTGGATTAGAAAACTGTATTAGAAAGTTCAATGGCCAATTAGGACAATAACTCCATCGAAATAAAATAGCAGAGATTTAAAACCAGAGGTAGAGAATCCCTAAAAGGCTAATTTTCTATTTGAATTTACTTTTCTCGCTGAATATTTAATGTGAACTTTTTAGATATTCACACAAAAGTATGAAGATCATAGGTGATAGTATTATTTTCAAAAAATCAATCGAACAGTCGACTTCTTTTTAACATTTATCTTATGGTTTGCATCGTAATTGTCTATTGACATTCCCGAGTGTTGAAGAGGTAATTAACGCAGAAACGTCTAAAAAAAAATATGTATTTAGACAATTTATTTTCTTGTGCCGATTATGGATAATTCTCTTTTCTGTTGGTCTTGTTGCTGTTTTGTATCGAATCGAAATGAATTTTATCTTTCGTATATACAATGTACGAGTCCGAGCCAGTATAAAATACGTCACAGCTGTAGGTATATTTTTCGTTTATCGTTCCCCTTCGTGAATTCTTCTCCTTCTTTTTTATTTCGATCGCGAGCCAACAACGGAGAGAAGAGAAAGAGCTGGAAGAAGCAAAAAGAACAAATGAAAAAAAAAAAACGACAACGACCACGACGACTTGTTCCTCTTTTTCTTCTTCGTCCACGTTGCCGAGAAAATAGCGACGGCCTTGGCTCATTGTCATGTTTATTGTTCCCCGGGCGAGTGGTACCACAACAACGGCCTACGGTACCGATATGCGACGAAGAAGAAGAAGATATTACCAAAGTTTATTGCGCGAGAATTATTTATTTGTGCGCGACCGTACGCGAAGAGAAGAAGAAGAAACGAAGAGCACGTTTTGTGCAACGACTGAATCGCAAATCACTCTATCGAGTTTATGAACTCGAGAGATTCTGAATTATGATTTAAGCTGGCCGTGTTTCGTCTATTTTTCTATTGTGTAGGTGGACGAAATCTAAAAAAAAAGAAAATTAATAGAGTAACTTCGGCCAGATGGTAAATAAATAAGCAATTTCACGGCTACAAGAGAGGAACGACACGATTCCTTCATTTTTTCCTTGAGCGTGGACATCGTGACGCTACGAGGCAAAAAGGCCCTTATTATGAAGGCTTTTTCCTTTTGGTCGTGTCTCGAAAGTAACGTTACATTTTCGGTAGGACAAAAAGTAAGTCATCCATATAAAGATCGCGGAATTCCGCGAAACGCGCGCTCGCCTTTAATGCGCTTTCCGTGTGTTTATAGCTCGAAATTGAAATAAACTTAAACGCAACGCGGTAGGTAAGGTCGTCCCGTTTTAACACCTCGAACGTCAAGATAAAACTTTGCTTTTCCATTAAGAAAGAAGAGCATTTCACGAAGCCGAATCTTAATAATCGGGAAGTAACTTTCTTTTCTCAACTAATTAATGATTTATTTGCCCACCATCGATTTACAACTATTACGTTGGTTTTTCTGCGCGAATATTTTCATATTTTTCTTTTTTCGAGTAGGAGCAACAAAGAAAAAACACCCGTATACACATATATGCTAGTCGAGGGCCCCAGATAAGATCATTCCTTTCAATTCGACGATGTTTGATCGTTTGGTAACAATACTAAACGATGCTAACAACATTCCTTTTCGGATTGTCCGTACGATTTTTATCTGATTTTGCGTCCGAGTGGCGTATCTTGAATATTAGTTTATCAACTATTTTGATTGATCGTCAATGAACTTTGAAGAGAAACTTCAACTGGACGGCAAAAGGAACCAGGCAAGGAAGAAAACAGACGTTGGTTCTTGAAATTACAGTTATTTTTCGAATGTTGTCTTATTCTTGACCCCGTATCAACTTGAAACATGTATACCAGCCTTACTTTGTCTTTTGGATTTGCTGAAAAAAAAAATTTCAGATCTTAGAAAAGTCCAGTGCGTTTAGATTTTCAATTCATAAAAACCGTTGCAAGACAAATGTAATGAGTGTGAATTTTAGAAAATTCTTCTTCCAAAGTGACAGCTATCAAAATTTTAAATGTCCCTTTGACCAAATCTTATCAGCCTGGTTGGGTTCTTGTAACATTCCTTAAAATAATTTTGAAACTTTACAAATATCTGAACTGACTATTGTTCTCTCAGAAAAGTTTACATATTCCTACACATTCTGTTGATCTCAGAAGCAACTTTCGAGTAATCAAAGACAATTTCATAAATATATTTCTGAGTTTAAAGGTATGTTCAGACGAAATAAACAAGTAAAGCAAGCCAGAGCAAATATTAGCTGGATATCTTTAGATGATACCAAACCAAATGAACAATCATTTTGTCAGTACTATTAAAACTCAGATAAATAAGACTTTGAGCTAGCAAGCAATAGCGATTTTGGGTGAATGCTTGCTTTTATTTCCTACTCATGGATTTTATTTGGATGCACCTTTAAAGTAAACCAAACCCTATTTTTCCCATGATTTGTGCGATTTAAATGACATCCATTTTTAAATTTTTTTCTCAATACAAGTCAAGATTATTTTACCATCATTAACAGTGAATTTAAATGAAACAATCTTTAGTTGTTTATTTATTTCTTTCTATTTTTCACAGAGGGCGATGGCTTAATTTTGACCAAATCGTCAAAAGCCGATTGTATAATGGTAGGCATATACAAGCAAGGTTCTCTATCATAAACATTTAACTTTTTTTTCCTGTATTGTTACATTTGCCAACAACATTAGTCTTCATTTTATTTTTTCGAATAAGGGTTGTATGCTTTATTTTCGCCTCATCCATAAGTAACCCCATGCGTTTTCTTAAGATTCTCACTAAATTCTTTTTCCGTTCAACTTCTCCCATATTCTTTGCCAACTCATCTTCTATTTCCACGATATCCTTTTGTGAGATCTCCATGTCACATAAGAAATTTGACTTGAAAAGTAATCCAGATTCTTCTTTCAATCGATTGGTCTGATTTCGGTATCGGTCTCTTATCCGTTTGATTTCAGCTAATTTTTCCCTGTACTCTTTTGCAATGTCAGCGGCAATTGCCAAGTTATCTTTTAAATCGTCTAAATCTACATCTAAAGCATTTGATTTTTCTCTTAAATGAGCTAAAATTTGAATTGTGTTTTGACATCTATTCCTTAAAATAGTCAATTGTTCATCCCGCTCCTCGATTTTGTCAGAGTAATCACGATTTTTTATTTTTAATTGTTCATAATTGCCTAGATGAAGATTGTTTTCAATTATGTCCACCTCCTCGATTTTATCTAACTTCTCTTGGACCATGTCCTAAAAATTTTAGATTAATGAAAATTAAAAAACCTAACACAATATCACGAAACCTTTAATTTAATGAACAAGAGCCTCATAGAAGAAACTTGCTTTAATTGAATTGCTTGCCTTCTAATCAAACTGTCAACAAGTTTATCGGAAATTTCATTGCCAGTTTTTGTGTATATCAGCCTATATCCAATGGTCTTTTCCCTATTCTGCATAGCTTCAAACAAATTCTTCAACTCAACGTCCTTTTCATCTCGCTTACTTTGCAAATTACTAATTTCCGCATTTGTAGTCATTTTTTTATATTCGTTAATGTTTATTAGTTCTTCATAAGCGTTCAGCTTTTGTCTATATTTCTTTATCTGATCCAAAGGATAATCTGAATCTTTATGAATGCCTACTATCTAAAAATTTTGACATGAAGATGACCGAATTCAAGGAGTGAATTTCTTAAACCTTTCTCCTTTTCAAGTACAAGACGATTTTTTTCTGAAGAATGTTGTTTCTGATGCGAATACTAGGTAGTTCCGTCATTAAAACTAAGTATTTGGCGTAGTAAAATTCCCTGTCCAAACCCGGTGCTTCTTCTATTACAGGTGTTGATTCGGATTCTTCTTCCAGATCGTCAAAACTTTCCAAGACGACCAGACCATGTGAACGATCTAAATCGAAAAACTCAGCGAAATCTTCTTGCTCTTTGCTCTCGATTCGACTCTCTAAACGATAGTGAATGCTTTTGCGTTTAGAGTGTTCTAAACTTAGATGCCGAAGAGCCACAGGAGAATAATCTTCTACGTCAACTTGTAAAAGTAATTGATTTGTGCTGCTGGATAAACTCGATGTTGTCGGTTTACTTTTCTCGACTTCTAATGGTTTCTGGAGTCCTTCCAGTTTAGAAGATTCCCCTTGTTCTTCTTCTCTTTCTCCTTCTTTCATGCCTTGAATTTCACCAAAAATCTCTTCAACTTGATCTGCAATGAAACTTTCATTCTTAATCTCTACTGCTGATGAAATTAAAATTCGTTTTTTCTCGTCAAGCTCTTCATGAGATTCTTCATTATCGAAATTTTCAATCATTAGATTTTCGAATTGTTCGTTCACCTGGGGTGTCTCATTTTCGAAGAAAACGCGTTTGGAGTTTCTGGGAAGATTTAAATCCTCCATGTTCCATAGAAAGAACTAAGAATAAAAAAAACTATTTTTTAATAAACAAACATGAATAACGAGAAAAGTCATCAGACTCAATGACATGTTTTGATTTATTTTAAACATTGTCAAGATCGTGAATGTCGTTTTTGACCTTTCGTCCGTGTTGCCGCTTATATTAAAATAAGAGAAACTAGGGGAAATTTTAATATTCCTTCACGACGATGACGAGAAGTATCGTTGAAAATACATCGAATCAAGAAACAATGTATGTTTTTCCTGCAAGAACGTGGTCGTATTTTATCGGGACTTCTTGCAGAATGGCCTTGAAGAGTGGTCCATTGTCGGACATGTAGCCGGACGAGACGAAAAAATCGACTTAGTTAAAGGTTCTTTATTGTCCTCTTTGTATTAAGTTGTTGAATGATTTTCCGAGAGGTTTTTTCACACGTTTCTCGTGTCCTGGCATTAATCAAGCGGCATTTTGCGACAGTCATGTGAAAATTCAAACTCAAATTGATTTCCATTTAATTTCAACGCATCATAGTATAATTTTAATTTGAAATTGTTGTTACTCCACGACACACGACCACTTATTTTTACATTTAATTGCTACCACAAGAACAAATCCTTGTCCGAGAAGCACTTCAATTAAATAAATAAGGAATTTTTCTCAGGCCCCAAGTGGTTGAACGATAGTTTCAACGTTTAACGACTTCAATAAAAGTCAGGGGTGCACCTTTAGAAGAAAATGGTACCGCATCGTTCTGGAGGAATGTCACTACGGACGAGCACCCATAATTTCCTCCGTCGAAGTGCAGCCTCCTAGCGGGTGCTTTTTCGAAACGATTTTAATTGAAAAACGGCTAATCGTAGTTAGTTTCGTAGCACCATTGGTACCGGGGGACGAGTATTAATCGGATTTTTAATGGTTGTCATAAATTGTGTGCAACAAAAGTTAATTAAATGGAATTGGCATTTTCATTGGATGAAGGAACAGTTTTCGATTTATATATAACCTAATAAGTACAGTATTCCATTGGCGATTGGAACTTTTGTTGTGTTAATGCAAGACTATAAATAGTTTAGTTTCAAAATTTCTTGACGTTTGGTGAATGGAAATTTGATAATTTTTTGAAGAAATTTATTACTGAACAATGTTGAAAATCATATTAAAATCGTCCAAATGGAAGCATTTTTTTCCATAGTATCAGTAGTACGGACGTAAAGGGCAGTTAAATGATCCATTTCCCATTTCGTCAAACATTTCTACATTTTATTGATATTTGAATACAGTGCATTCACCATTAATATGTATTAAGAAATTTTATCTTGCCCAAGAAGATATTTACAACAATTCAAAGACAACTGATTAATTGATAACATTTTCTTTTTTCCTCTTAATTTCTGCATTTGTGCAAGACATAATAACAAAAGAAAACCAGCCAATTCAGATGTAATCATTTATTTATGTATTATTTTATAGTTAAATTACTTAAAATGCTAGATTAAGTACCCTTTGATGGTATTCTAAAACCTCATACGTATTCTACATATTAAACTCCCACAGAAAAAAAACAATGTTTACATTCATAGTCTTCAATCACAGTTGAGTGTTGTGTGCCCCCAAAATCAACTCCAAATGAGATTCTCCCAATTCAATTTTCATTTACAAAAAAAATATATATAAAAATGACAATAATCATAATAATAATATACTATAAATATCACATAAAATATTCATCATAATCACTTTAAAATAATATTATTAATCATACATAAACCTCCCCCCGCTTTGAACTGTTACCAGTAGATGTGGGAGGAGGACCAACAGAAGACAATTTTCTCAATCTAGGAGCTTCATGTGAGGAACCACCCAAGGAATTCAAAGAGTTCGGAGCTGATGCGCTAATACTCAAAGCTTTCTCGGGGTTCTCTGTTGTCTCACTAACTACGCTGACGTTCACTCCTTCAGGCGCCTCTCTGTTAACCTCCGCAGATTGCTTGGAATTGACAGAAACCGTGGAACCAATTGAATCTTTACTCGAGTCTGCTGAAGACACACTATTGTTCATTTGGTGATGGTGTCGTTGTGCATTGTCATGCTCTTGGAACTCTGTCAGAGTCAGAGGACTATCTCCGAGAGGTGCACCAACAGGTTCAAATGCCTGAATAAAAGCAGGATTTTTAACATTCGTTGCTTCGAACGCGCGCGCAAACAATGGACTGTTACGGGCTGAACTGAACCCGAGATGGGTTAATTGAGAAACAGTCATGGGCACACTAACTGGATTAGTTAATAATGGGCCTAATGTGGGCGAGAGAACGGCTTGTGCCAGTGCAGCGGTACCGGGAGTATGTGCGTGAAGGGTGTTATTAACTGATCCAGTGCCGTCTAGTTCTTGGATGGGCGATAAGACTACCTGCAAGCAAATGGGTATTGTGTGAAAGTGCTCTATCGGTGATTTGAAATGCTAAAACTCACCTGAACGACTGGAACGTCACTTGAGGAGTATCCGGCCGATGGATATGTGGAAAGTTGATGGGGCAACAGAGTAAGGCTTGGAGATGAAGAAGTAGCTCCAGGAGTGCTACTACTGGGAGCCGGTGGAAGTTGACGTAATTGATTTTCTTTCTCTTTCTCTAAGATTTCCTTTGTGACATCTGGAGTTGGGATTCGTGGTCTATTTTTTATGTGCATTGCAGAGGTTCCAGCGAATTTTTGATCTAAAATAATGATTGTGGTCTTGAGTTTTGCTCTATTCACCTTGTAGAATCTTTTCATATGTAAATAAATGTAATTATTTTTCGATTTATTCAAACACGATAGTTTGTAAATGAGCATCGTTGGCACATATTATGAAAAATCGTCAAGGTTATGCGAATAAAATCAGCAAAAATTATTAAAAATGTATAAATAAAATTGTATTTCATTATACGCAAACAGAGAAAATTTCATTTTAGTGCTGGAACCGTCTTGGTTTTTAAAGCCACAAAACGTAATAGCTCTTCAAATTGGGTTAAGGACTTACTCGGTTTAAACTTTTGATTTCTGCCCGATCGTCGACCGACCAATCGATCGTAAATGGACATTTTCGGATGCATCACGTGTAACTGTCCATTTTCTGGATTAGCATACACAGAATTTCCTCTCGGTCTGGAAAAAAGACCTCCTGAAGAGTACGCAGTTGACGCTGAACGCACTGAACCCATGCCTGTTCTTGATATTTGCCTAGAGAACCAACTTAGACTCTTTCTACGTTCCACTATGGGCGTGTCCACACTTTCCTGCGTAACAGCTGTTTTTTTAATAGATCATTACATTTTTCCCAATATCTTACATAATCTGCATACATGTCATCTACAATAGACTTTTTTACATGTCCAGAAGGTAATAAATTTGCATATAATCCATCTACAGGTTTGGGTTTGTACATGTCAGCGGAACCCAGAGGCTCCTCCTTACGATAATGCTCAGAACCAATCGTGTATGGGATATCCTTAGGAACCACATCGTCCCAATATTGATCCTTGAGCAACTCTGGATTTTCTTCATGCATTTCATCCACTATTATATAAGCAGCCTAAACAAATCTAGTGTCAACCGTAAAAAAAACAAACCACGCCTTCGTACCTTAATATGCCTGTCAATAAGCCAATTTAGCTCGATATCGTCGTCATCTTCCCCAAAGGGATTGATTAAAACTTCAGCAACTTTCAGCCAACCAATGTAGAAGCAGAACTAAAATGGGCTAAGTCATTAGAGGGAGGAGTTTCAGTGATTGAATGTTACCTGGAGGGCGGTAAAAAAAGGAAAATACATATCTGGCTCCTCCAGTTTGCCTTTCATATCAGCTGCGGCGTACGGGACGAATTGCCGACCCAATAAAGCGGCTATGAAATACACGTATAAAGCTAAGGAAACAACCTAAAAGACCAAAAATTTTTTTATTTCATAAAGACGACAACGTTGCCAACTCACCTGCGTATATACTAATGGCACGGATACAGTATCGTAGCCAATCAAGGCCCCTAATCTTCTTCTAATGTCTGACAATTCCGTTAAAATAGTTTGAACAATATGGTCACTAGTGGTTAACTGTTCTTTCCTAGCTCGGTTAATTAAATTGGCGGCCCAAACCAATGGCATCCAATATTTGGACATTGGAGTCTTTTGGTCCATGAGCTCGAAAACTTTTTTCTCACTTTCCATCATTATACCTTTAAATTTAAGTTGGTAAAAGGTAAAGATTAGGACAAGGAATTATTACCGCTATCGACTAGATGTTGCCACGTTGGAAAGCGTCTCTTTACTCTTAGGGAAACTCTCATTAAAGTGACAACGTATGCAAGAACGGCATATCGAACAATGTTACGTCTCATCAGTCTTTGCCTCTCACCCTAGAAATTTTACAAGTTTTGAATTGGGAAATATATAATTACGGAATTATATAAGTTTTTAGTGATTGCCTATGCGATGAACGTACATTTTAGCCTGAATATTGAGCATTGAATTGGAATTAATTGTGAATAATTGCGTTTTAACATTAAATTTTACGTAATTGATAATTACCGGCCTACGTTAGAAGAAAAAGCCAGTTTTCTTCTAGTTTAACTGCAAATCGTTAAAGACACGTTGCCTAGACAGTTGTGTTTTTCCCTTTTTTATGGTAAAATATGAAGAAATAATACGTACTTACCGCTCCGGGAATGCCGGCATTTAAAAATAGGGCTAAAGTATCGGGCCATGGTAACAATTTATACTGTTCCCACCATCGTTTTACCACCAGGGATACATAGAAACCCAACACAAACGACATAGGTATGGTTTCGCTTTGTTGCCCAAAGTACATGCGGATCCTCTCAAATATTCTATGTACGATAAACGAATTCGTTTTGGTATAATGATGTTTCTATTGTTATTTATTCTTGGTTTTCTTACCGTTGTTGATACTCGTTCAAGCCGTATCTGTATAAAAGGTTGATGGAATAATAGACGCACAAATAAGCGACCAACTCGCGCCATACCAGTTTGTAAACGCTACCTCGCCATCTGGAATACAAAATTTTGCCTTTAAACCAATGAAAGTCTAGGAAATAACGTTACGCTTGGCAACTCTGCCTTACAGATGTAAACTCATCACGCATTGATAAGGATACGATGAACTGCATGTGCAATAACCTGTTTGCAATGTAAACTTTAAAATAACTGTTGTAAATATGGCAACATTGCATTTTTCCAGTACTAATAATATATTAATAAATCTTAACGTCACGGGATGAGGAGACGAATTTTCTGTAAATCGCACCAGTCCAACGATGGAAAAAACTTTTAACGTATAACGGAACCAAAACGTTTCGTCATTTTAACATTACTTCACATTCAGATCTGTGCGTTTTATATAAAAATTGATACCGCAAAGGTACCGAGAAGCTTTCTAAAGCAGCAAGAACCAATTTAGGTAATTTGCATATTCTCAATGATTTTTTTTGCTTAATTTATGTAACTAAATTTAAAATAATTATGTAAAAACGAGTTGTCAATAGAAATGTGGGATCAATTTTGAGAAAAAGGTGCTAATTTTTGGCAGTACCATAAAATTTTATTGACATAACTGTTCTCACAATAGTTAATTTAGATCTAGATTCGGTCAGGAGAAGATAAAAATTAAGGTGTGAATCTCTTTGGTATGGTGGTACCCACTAACTAGTATCTACTTATTACTATGCATAACTCATCTGGTACTTCTTTTGTACCGTCGTTGTATTACAAAAGAAATTAAACATGTTGCACGTCATTCTTTGGAATAAATTAAAATTCGCTTCGATATCGCCTTAGTAGTAGTGTAGGAGGGGTAAAATGGTACCCTTACGGTACTTTTTTTGCACGAAAAAAAAACAGGTCGCCGACCTCCTTTTTTTTCAATGCACGCCGGTACCCGCTCGATCTCCTTGAGAGATGTTACGCACCATATTAGATCGAAGTGCGCTGATTATTGTTAGAACCAGTTTGCCGCTAAATCAATACACGTTCACTTTAAATTTTCGGGTATCAGGGTAAAATCGTGTGTATTATATCAATACACGTGTCTCTCGTAATGATCGAGACATGACAATCGAGAAAATTCCCAATTACCACAGCATGGGTTCGAATTGGAATTGCCTGATTACAAGTAGTCTAGGTTTCATTGCGAAATCGTGAGAGCGATAATGAAATGAAATGAAATGAAAAAAAAAAAGTTTTATTGTCGTTTGTGTTTAAATGCGTTTTTCCAGTTAAAAATGTCAACGTCAAGTTTTTATTAGTGGGAGTTTTTTTCGAAAATAATCAAAATTCTATCGGAAAGTTCTTTTATCATTGACACGAATTTCACGTTTTAATCAACGTCGTCTGGCAACGCTGTCACGTACAGAGGATTGCCACCTTACCAAATATACGAAAACCAATTACATATTAATCAAAGTTGACTTTGTAGAATAAAATTTACCAACAGTTGCATCAAAAACAGAAATTGTAAATTTTCTGAGTAATTTTTCCTGGAAAATTCTCGTTGAATTCATTAAAAATTCAGTATTTGCTGGTTAATTAACCGATGGGTATAAGTCCAAACAAATACCGTCATTCTTGATAATTTTCCAAAACCTTCCAATGTTGTTACGTTAGCTGACTTTCCCCAATTGCATTTGACGCACATATGCATATTTGACTTTAAACGTAAATGTGTAAATTGTTTAAAACAAATATCTGACAAAATTTACTAAATATTATGTTGTTTAAGATTTACGCCTCTCCAGATTGGAGGGCATTTACTTTATAATCTGGAGACAAATGTTTGATTTTCGTGTAGCTGGGTGTTCAGCAGCTAGCGTCCGATTGAGTTTAGCTTTTCTCATGTAAAGAATTTAATAATGTTTTATTTTATTGTTCTAGCATAGATGTTTGATTCCAGGAATCTTGGATTTCTTCATTTTTCTACTCTCTCTGTTAATAAATATTTTATTTTCACCTTTGTCCTTAAGCAATCTAGCAAAAGACCTTTTAGTTTAACGATTATGAATTGTCTTTTTGTGATTTATTTGAAAAAGAGACAGTGTTGTCAGACATGCGACCTCAATATAAACATCAATATTATTTTAACGTAGGATCATTTTATTGGAAAAAACGAAAAAGGAAATGAAGGTTATAAAAGAATTAAATTGTTATCTTCCTCTGGCATGTTTCCCTCCTTTATCAACATGTCGTTATTTTAATTATTAAGCTATAATTCGTAGTCGAACAAAAACGAGTCGATTATGCATTGTTTAAACAATAGAAAATCTACCAGAACATTATTAAGATGTTTTGAACAGAAAAAAAATATCGTGTGAATCACAGTTTTTAATTATTTTTGAAGTCAGTAACAACAATGTTCAGGGTTTAATTAAATCATTTAAAAGTTGAGATATAACAATGTCAAATGGAAAGCAGGGTTTACACTTGCATGGTTTATTGAATGAAGCATGTTGTCCATGTTTTTTAAGATATGTATTGGCACTAATGATCATTTACATTAAATGTACAAATTTTGTCTGTTTCTATTTTTTACGGTTCCCTTTCACTAAGTTTTAGTAGTACATTTTGGCAGTGCAAATGTTCTAACATAAAAGGTGTTTTCCAGCAGCAATTCGCAACTATTTGGCGCCATGCTGATTGGTCTAAAACGGTTTGCAAACTGTTTTGGACCAATCAACATGGTGCTGACTGGTTGCGGATTGCTGCTGGAAAACACCTAAACTCTACCACTAACACTTCAAAAATAATCTATTTATAAATAACAATATCCAAGCACGCAAAAGATATGAAAATCGACAACTGACGCCTAAAAAGGATAAGCTTCTTTTACCTCCTCACTGACACTTGGATTCACTGTGCCAGATTAAATTGTTTCTGCAGTCTATTACAGTGGTGCTGCCAATCATGTGTAAAGCTTACTTAAGTAATAAAAGTCGGGACCGAAAATTTGCTGATTAATTATTAACTTAAGAAAGGAGAGTTGAAAGAAAAAGTTATTGCCAAGGTCCGATGCGAAAAAGTACCAATTTTAATTGGCTGTTGTGATTAATTAATTTCCTGTTTGGGAAACATGTTTCAACGTTACAAACATTTGGGTGAAATAAACGTACTTGAACTGCAATATTGTTGAGGACTATCAATGACATTTAGTGCAAAGAAGTTTTGAATGGAATTTTTTGATAATTTTATGGCATTATTATAGTTTGACGCTTTTTTTAACAATTTATTTTATCTGAAATAAATCGAGAACAATGAATGATTCTATAGTAAACTCTGACAAATGATTTGACTCAGTCTTATTCACTGATTGATTAAATGTTAATCGATAAATATGACATCAAGATATCAGCAGAACTGGGAATTTTCTATGCTCTACTCTTCTTTTGTATTTATAGTCGTTTTCTATTTCTTTCTCATTTTTAATTTCATTTAAAAAATTCTTCAAGAAGTATTAAAAATATATAAAAACATAATTGAGCTCTTTTGCATTAAATAAGTGAGTGTTCTCTATAGCAACTGCAAGAAATACAGATCTTCGAAAATATATGAAATTTCTTCTTTCTGAGGAAAAAATTAAACACGCTATTGTTAAATCGAGTGCATCACGTTAATACTTGATTGAATCTGATAGTTAATAGTTGATTTAAGGCTCATGCTCAAAATCCCTTACTACGTGCCTTATTAAACAATATTTTTTTCCGAGGTATCTTTCCTTTCTGGCAATGATATAATTAAAATTTTCAACGTTAATAAAATTCCTATGTTTTCAAGCATAGCTTTAAAGCATTTTAATAACAATTAAAATCAGAGAAGCTTTTTCAAATAATTAAATGTCTAAAATTATGCTAAAAACCATTCGTTTCCAAGAGTAGGTACAGTCTGAACGGGGAAAGAATGAACGTGCGTCATCACGGTATAGTTTTATTAAAGACATACTATTTATTTTTACTTTTTCTGATTGTCTAGAATTAGAAAAGTATAACACGAAAAAGGATTGTCTGTCGGAAAGTAATCGCAAACGAAATACATTTCACCCCGTTGCTATGACTTTATTAACAAATTGTAATTTATAACCGCTTTTATGTTAAATGTCATAAATTGTCAAAATTACGTTTTTTATAAATCCTTTTGTGAGATTTTGTAAATTTCCAGTGTTTTTGAAGGCAATTTTGTTAAAATTAAAAATATAACAAACTTGCTTTATTAAGTACCTACACAGCAACAAATTAGTAAAAACGCAAAAATAAGTACAAAAATGGCTTTGCTTATATTCACGTATATACGTAACATTAGCCACGCCAATTACTTGTTATTTACGTAGTGTTGTCCTATTTGGTCCACAAATTTTGATTTGATTCGTAGATTTTGATTGATGACGCACGTTCATTCTTTCCCCGTTCAGACTTTATAGTTTTAATCATAGTGTTATTGGAAACAGTATGAAAGCACTAATTGTGCTGTATGTCCTTGTTATAGTTTTAAATTCATCATCAACACGAAGCAGAATGCTTCTAATGGACTTTTTTTCCCCAGTAAGACAACGAATCTGAACAACATCAAATGGAATCATTTTCATGCTGAACAGAATGCTGCAAATTTTGTAGACAACAAAAGGAGTTTTAACAAAACTAGACAACAACTTCAATAACAATAATCTCTATTTAATATTCAACTAAATTTTAAAAGCTATGCTTAAAGAAGCATTAAACTCTATTACAGATATATAAACGAAGAGGAATGAGTTGAATTTTTGAAGATTAGATATAACGAATTGTTTTCTAGTCGGAAAATCAAACTCGACAATATTGAATCAAATCATTTTTGTGCTGATTGTGAAAACAATGCCTTGAATTCATAAAGAGAGAGAGAGAGAGAGAGAGAGCAAAAGAGAGAGATAACCGAATGCATTTTTTATACATATGTCTACAATTGGTAAACTTCGAAAAATCTAATTTAATGATTCAAAAATAGAACAATTTGCAGAGAAATTCAGTTGGTTAGCATTACTAAGTGCTTTTGTTGCTGTTTCCAAAAAAATAACCTGCACTTTTATATCAAAATTCAACAATAGTTCTGTTCGTTATTGTAATTTGGGTTTGCCCTTCAGAGAGAGAAAAAAAAAACACGCTTAACTTTCTGCGGTAGCTTTTGCAACAACTATAAATAATGGCTCCGAAACGAAACAAAACAATATCGGTGTTAATTTTAATGCGACGTAATAATAATTTAGTTACGTCACTGGTCAGGCAACCCATTAATGAATTACAACTTTTTTTTTTCAGTCCCTATTTGTACTTGAAATTGTTTCAAGTCTATTTCGGCTTGGAAGATACCCAAAAGTTATTAAAAAATCCTGCTTAACTTAACAGGGAAATTTCCCAATGATTTTTCAAATACTTCAAGCGGCAAAACCGTACTTCCTTAATTTGTTTATCTTCAATTTCCTGCTCATCCATCATCACATACATAAGTCCATAGTACAACTTTCTAAATTCAACTTTTTTTTTTCGTTTAGGACAAATGCCCCAGTGTTGTAGCAAACAAATTTTTAGTGATGTAATATTTTTTCACCAACTGTTAATTTTCGAAAAAAAAAATTATACACACTGACTTAGTCTCAGTCACGAACGTTATATCCGGATTTCACCTTAACGTTTAAGTGGATTAAGCAAATGCGCTCCTTAATCTAACACATACATACCCAGTTTATGTAGATTAACGAAAAAATTCAATTCACTACTTACATTCCTAGAACTTTCCAAAAACATCCGAACGTACTTCCATTCGGTACCAGACCGCCATAGGACACAGTCATTTTTCCTTTTCAAGAGGCACAATAATACTTTGCAACAATAAACTTGGACGCCTTCACTCGCGTCGAGGTCATTTAAGCCCTAAAATCGGAACGCGACACAGTACCAAACCAGAACCCGTTTAGTTCGATGATCGAACACCAACTGAATTGAACAATCACCAGTTCAGGTGTGTTCGGTGGCCGGCCAAGTGGGGAAGAACGACCACGGATAAATTTATTGTTGCATTTCTTTGTTACTGATGGGGATGGGTGTGTATGTGCAGCAGGAAATGTCATATGTGGTAATTGTAAAGGGCACAGATTCCTTTCGCAAAAGAATAACATTTATTGAGACATGAAATTTACAAAGTACATCATTAAAACTTGATTCCGTTGGCTACTTCCATCATTTTTGCTGCAGAAAACTTCAAAGAACATCTTTCAGCTTCTACCAAATGGGGGTCTATAATGGCGATTATTCCGTTACGCCCAAGAACGCATGGAAGAGATAAGAAGACTTCTTGTTCAATACCGCACATTCCCTTTAAAAATCTCGTTAAAAAATGCTATCAACAAAGGATTTTTTTTACTTTAATATTTGTGGAAATTGCATGAATTTTATTCGAATTCTTTAAAATACTTCGTGTAATATTAGCCACACTCAAACCAATGGCCCAACTGGTGGAACCCTTCAACTCAATGACTTCGTAAGCCGAACGGATGACTTTATTATGGATTTCTTTCCAATTTTCAGGATCATTGTCAGTCCCCATAGCCGGATTTAGATCTCTTAGACGTACTCCTGCCACACTTACCCCCGACCAAACAGCCACTAAACGTTAAAAATATCAATAGTTAATGCAGGTATTATTTTAACCGTGTCGCACCGCTCGTATCGCCATGTTCCCCAATAATCCATGCGTGGGCACTTTCCGGGGCCACCTTCATTTTTTCAGCTATATAAAAGCGAAATCTAGATGTGTCCAGATTCGTTCCGGAGCCAATGATACGATTTTTAGGTAGACCACTCAATTTCCAGGTAACATAAGCTAGAATGTCGCACGGATTGCTTACCACTATTATAATAGTGTCTGGAGAATATTTTACGAGATTTGGAACTATTCCTTTCAAAATTTCCGTGTTTTTCTGGACTAAATCCAAACGGGATTCACCCGTTTTTTGTCGCGCACCTGTAACAGATATTAAAACCTTTACTGCATAATATTGACGAAACAACGTGGTTATATACTGCAGTTAGGATCATTTTTATGTGAATGTATGCTTGGGTGTCATTAGTCTTTAGTATTAATATCAAAAATAGAGTTTTTAGTAAAACTACACATGACCTAGACGAACATTGTTCCAGTATCGTTGAAAATACCAACATCATTAAAAGTATTTTAATGGAGCTCACGACATCTATCTCTAAATATAAAAACTAGTGCATGGTTTTAAACATTTCCTTCACCATTTTGTCCAGATAGATCAATATAAAAACGTTTACCTGCAGTTATCACGCAAACCTTTGATCCAGCAGTAGCGGAATAGTCGTTACCCTTGCAACCGGTAACTTTTCCATTAAAAAATAAAGAACCATGTTGAAAGTCCAAAAGTTCACCCATCATTTTATTTTCATTTACATCGATTATGGTCACGTTACTAGAAACGCCTTGAGATAGGAGAGTGAATATGCAGGCCGTACCCACATCTCCTGCTCCGACCACTGTCACCTTGTCAATACTGGTGTCGCAGGTCTCACTAATAACGCTCAAAAGTTGATCCTTTGTGTTCATTTTAATGCAAGCCTTTTCACAAAAAAAACGAAATGGGATTTCAGAAACGCGTTGTGTTTTTATCAGGAAATAACTGCCACGAAATAAATGAAAACGTTTTAACGGCACTGTCACAAGTGACATTTTCTCCTCTTATAAATACTGGTATCAATATGATTGTTCGGTAACCATATGAACCAGAATTGCCAGAAGTACGATAGTTATCGTACATGTACGATAATCCCCACCTAGAAACGATAAAAAATAATTAATATTATGAACCCTTTATTGCAAATGAACAAATTTAAAATTTCAAGCCATTTTGTACTTCGTTCATTAGCAAGGCCGAATTTAGAAGGGCCTGACGTTCGTGTTCGGTTAAATTTTGCTTCACAATATAAGAAATGCCGTTTTCCCCCAGAACTGCTGGTACGGACAGAAAAATATCTCCATCGATTCCATGTAGATCCTGCAAGAAAGGTACCAATTTAGCAGATATTTTACAAAATGATCTGGATGCAGGATGATTGATGAGATGAATTAAACGAAAAAATATAATTTTAATTTTTTATTAAAATATAATGAAGAAATCTCAGTTAAAGAGTCACAAAAAAATTAAAACTTTAAAAGCATAAATAAATGCAAGTCAATAAAAACAGTCTCACAAAAGGCATAGATAAGATATGTATAAAAGTTGGTGTTTAGTAATTTTATTAAAATCTCAATCCTTTTTGAACCTCCTCCATTAGAGCAGCGGATTTTTGTAAACTGATCCTTTCGTCTGTGCTTAATTGCTGAGTAACCGCGTGTGAAATACCGCTGGCACCCAATACAGCAGGAACCGATAAGAAAACATCATTTTCAATGCCGTGCAAGCCCTATAGAAGATAAAAATCAGCAGGACGCGAATTAAAATAAAAATATGTGTTCACACGATTTTTTGCAGGATGGATTAGTGAATGATGTGATGAGTGTAAACACAACTTGAATCTATTTTGTATTTACCTTAACGTAAGTGGATACTGCATGAATGTTGTTTGAATTCCTGAGGATACTTGAAGCTAGTGAGGCCACGCTCAAACCAATGGCCCAAGAGGTGTAACCTTTGAGTTTGATCACATCGTAGGCGGACATAATCACTTGTCTGTGAATGTCTTTCCAATTTTCTGGATCATTTTCTGTGCCAAGGTTGGGGTTGATTTCGCGCAAACGCACCCCGGCTACGTTAACTCCACTCCAAATTGCCACTGAAAAATATGTTCTAATGACTTGTGAAAAAAATTATTAAAAAACCATTGTACCACTAGAATCTCCATGTTCTCCAATTATCCATCCATGAACGCTACTTGGGGCGACTCCAAGTTTCTGTGAAATCAGAAATCGAAATCTGGAGGTATCCAAATTGGTTCCTGATCCAATAACACGATTTTTTGGTAGACCGCTCAATTTCCACGCGACATACGTGAGAATGTCCACTGGGTTGGACACTACCAAAATAATAGTGTCTGGAGAGTACTGAACAAGTTTCAGGACAATGTGTTTGAGAACGTCCGTGTTCCTTTGGACCAAGTCCAAGCGAGATTCTCCCTCCTTCTGACGAACACCTAATAATTTTTAAATAATTTTCACTACTGTACACTCTGTACAACATTACCAGCTGTAATAATGCACAATTTCGAGCCTGCCGTTACGGCATAGTCAGTATCTGCTGCAATCTTTGCATTTTTCAAAAATAAAGCTCCATGTTGCAAATCCATCATTTCACCTTTCAACTTATCCGCCATAACGTCCACTAGGACTACGTCACTAGACACGCCCTATAGGGAGTAACTTGTTTATAAGTTCTTTGCAAACAATATATTACCTGAGATAAAATGCTAAAGGCGCATGCCATACCCACTTGCCCGACTCCGACTACTGTAACCTTGTTGCCAGATTCTTCGGCCGGTTGGGAAATCATGGATAAAAGTGCTTCTTTAGTGTCCGTCATGTTTCTTATGTAAACAAGAAAAAGTTATCAATGAAAGTGTAAAATTCACTAAAATTAGTCAATGCGTTTAATGCGTTTTGATAAATTTTGTATACATCTGAGGCGGCATATACGAGAGGATTATCAATTGTTTATTTAATGATTATTATGGTGTTAATAGATGTATCGAAGTTGGCAATTGTTTGTAGAATTGCTGTAAGATAACGATGGACGAATAGAAATAGATAAAGAAAATACGGGGAAAAATAAGGTAATTTTCACTGAAAAGTTATTTTTAAACTAAAAATAGATATACTATAATTCAATTTATGTGAATGTCTCTATTTTCGAAAACATTTGCCAGCCATGTAAATTAAAAATATTTTTTCAAAGTCTTTTGAAAGGAATTTGGATTGAAAACAAAATATAACTTTTAAGCGAAAGTGAGAAAAGAAGTACGTGACTTTTTTCAGGTAGTTTTACAAAGGTATTAAAAGGGTCTTCAGTGTCTCCAAAATCAGAATAGAAGAAATGGAGGACCTCCGAAGGTGACCTGGAGGTCGTTAGCATTTTTTTATTAGGACTTTCAAGCTCAGATGTAAGTGCTATTTATAGAAAAATCGGTCAATGAATTAGAATTAAATTTTTGAAATTCGCAAAAAAAATATTTTTCATGTAAGTTACCACGAAACGAATTTACTATGAATATTTTGTTAATAACTGAACATCTATCGTCTTGGAAAAACATGCAATTCAATTGTTTCATTTAAACATTCAATTGTTTAAATATTTGAAGTTACCAATAACGGGCTGCCAATTATTAATTTATAAACAAATGTTAATTACTTACCAAATTTTTCAAGCAAAAAATCTTTTTTTTCTGTAAAAGTTGACTTTCGCAGTTTTCTTTTCGAGTAAAAGCCGGTAGCGTAAACCACGTAAACAAATGACTAGCGATAGAAACCCAATAATCACTCAGTGCAACTACAATGGACTGAATCAAGGTGACCTCTGGTATGGGGCTTTATAAGTGAAAGAGGGGCCACATTTCTAGAGGACACCCGCGCATGCCTCATATGTATTGAACAAAGATGGACAACGTTTAGTTGGACGTGAGGAGATTCCTCCCGATCTTCGTGTTCGAAAATTGGGTGAAATTTATTTAATATGCAATGTTGCCAAAGCTGACCTTTTATATATGAGTAATAGTAAAATTACATATTTATTCAGGGAATTACAACGTTTAGTATTCGAGGCTGAGTTTACGCATAATAGAGATATACATATTATTTAACATGATGCAATTTGCTGCAAAGTGTTCAATATTTAGGCAATTAACAGCAATACTTAATACACAGTAATATTGAGATATCGAATGCAACATAATTTATTTTTTTTATTGTTCTATTTAAGTGTTAAAAAATAAATGTAAAACTTAACAATTAAGCACGCAACTGTTTCAAAACTTAAACTTCATCTTCATTTAAAAGCATATTTGCTATGCCATTAGTAATTGGAAATTTTCTGCCACTCTCAGGACAAATTAACTCGCCCTGAATGACCTCTACTTCAAGGAGAACTCTGTGAATTTTCTTTAAAAAATCTGTGTCATTTTCATAGTTATTTGGTAACTCTTTGGGTAAATTTTGCCAATGCCCAAGACTTTCAGCTGCGTTTGCAAGTACGTCCCATTCAATTTTCGGCAGAACCTTTGCTACAAAATCCGGCTTGAACTCTACTTCAGATACTTTAACGTTTGTGGCCTGTTAAATAGAAACAATCAAGAAAATTCGACTTGATTTAAATTCATGTATACTTACTTTAATCAATAAGGGGTATCCCACAGTGACACCTCGAATGCATTTTGACGTTAACACATTGTGTGTAAGAAGTTTCATGGTTACCTATTCAATGAGATTATTTTTAATGATTTTTTTAAGAGAAATATTGGTATTTAATTGATGACTTCGGCAAATTAAGAAAAATTGTTTATTGTTGACAAACAATCTAACCTAATTTTATCGTGATTGACAAGCATGGCTTAGAATTTCTTCTTTTTCAATTAGTTAAGACATCTAAGCCAAACTCTCAACAAAATTAAATAATGAAAAAAAATACTGTATAAACATATAATAATAAATTATAAAAATAAATTAAGACTGCCATTATTGAATTAAATATGCAGTGAAAAAATTTCCTAAATAAGACTATCAAATAAGAAAAAAATAATAGAAAAGAAGAAGTTTGGTAAGAAATATGACATTTGACATTGACAACAGTAGTTGTCAATTTAATACCAATTTCCTTAATGCACTTTATCTTTTTCCAAGATTTGTTTATGTTATTAGTAATAATAAAATTTGTATCCGTATTAAGTACAGTGTTTGGAAATTTCTGATTACAGCTCAAATTCCAAGCCAATTTTAACAAAGTACTGGGACACGAAAAATAAAAAAAAACTAGGGGATGCCCAACCCACACTGAGGTATGTATGTCTGACGTAATTTATTTTGATAGAATTGTTTATGGAAATGTGCAAATGCATGGGTTTTTGCAATATTTCATTAAAGATTTTTGCGACAGCATTTTATTGTTGATTAATTCCAGTAATTTGTAAGTAATTTGAGAAAATTTCCTTAAAGTGAAACGGCTTAGTTCAATGACTTATTTAATAGGCAACCAGTTATTCTTTAAACTAGACAAATTCTTCAATTAATATCTAGAGTATTATTTAATTGATCGTCTTTTATGTGTTTTTTATAACACGAGCCCCTCGTAGTGACTTAAATCCCTAGTCTTCTGTCTTGCCTGCGAAACAAGTTGTGACTTGTTCGCAGTGAGTTGGAATGACTCATAATCAAAACCACACAGTCAATGATTACGTTTGAAAAAACATCAAACAACATCCTGTTATTTGCGCAAATTCTTTTTATCTCAATAGAATATTTATTATTTACATTCGCCATTTAAACATGGAGAACTACTTCAAAAGACTATAAACACGCCATGTTTAACAATATTGATAAAAATAATGAGTTTTTACTTACGAGGACGCCTTGAAGAGTTTCCTGAAACTCCAATAAATGTACTTTCCTACCAAATTTGGCAAGTAAAAGTTCCCATTTCATAGTTAATCATATGTTATAAAAATACTCACATCGATAAAATATTTCATCATTAAAAATTTATCACAAAAATCATTCATTCCTCCCCGTATTCTAACAGTGCGCTTGTTAAAACACGCCTAACATTAAAGCAAGACAACCATTGATAAGCAGTTACAGATAACTTAATTGATTTCCTTTAATTTCATTCATTATTTTTAGGTTATGATGTAGAAGTGGTTTCATTCACAAATGGATCCTTCTGATAAGTGCAATTGTGGAGAAAGCGGTAGTAGCTGTAATAATTCAGACTCATCAAAGGACAAACCAAAACTCTACAACTTTTGCAATTTACGAAAGTTGAAACGACATAAAAAGTCAAAACAGGGTTGTTCGGGCTTTTTGTCATTGAAAAAACCAAATAAATGGGGTTTTAAGTGCAATTTCACTACCAAAAACAAAAAGAAATGTCTCAGGATAATAGAACGTGTTGCAAGTGTACTTGCACAGGCGAACCTTCCGCTTCTTCAGCTCCAGTCGAGGATAATCAAGTCGAAGTGGTAGAAGAACCCTCCTCAGAGATTGAAGAAAGGGCATCTGCTCCAGCAGCAAGTAGTAACGAATTACCCCAAGTTCAAATTGAACAGGCGGAAGGTGTTAGAGGGATATACGGGACTGCGATGGGAGAAAATGGGGCGCCATCTGCTTTTCTCATTTCGGCTCCATTCGCTGATACACCATGGTGAGTCAATTGAATGTTAAACAAGTTTTCGTATAATCAGAATAATCTCTTATAGGCTGCGAATGTTCCATGAGGATTGTGACGAGGCTGCCCGACTCGCTCGCGCCCGTGAGATCGAGCAAGGCGTGGATCCGCCAGCAAATTTCAAGTCAATGAGACGCCTACAACTTTTGTGTTCGGAACCCGAGGGTGATTCTCAAGCAGCACCTACTAGGTAGGATCTTCTTTAATGGTTTCTCAAATTAAATATGAAACTTTTCAGGCTTCAATTGGTCTGTCCCCCAAATTTGAATGTCGAATCTCTGCGTGCCTTGTTTCAAAATCACGTGCAATTACGCTCTTGTCCTTTAGACTCGATAATGGGATGTCACACTCAAGTGGGCTTCATTCACTGTTTAGTGCCTGATTTACTTGACATAAATAATTGCAGTTTCTATTGGGGTGAGTAAAATTAAACCCTAGTTAGTTGTTGCCACATTGTGGTTTTGTGAAAATTTTTTAAAAAATATGTCTATATACAACTGGTTTTACATATTTTTATTCCAACATTTACGGACCTTGATGTCAATTATATGTAATTTTCAAAAAAAATCAATGAAAATGTTTTAGGTAAAATCGATCGATACGAAGCAGAACGTTTGCTTGAAGGCAAATCAGAAGGTACGTTCCTGTTGAGAGACTCCGCCCAAGAGGAATTCCTGTTCAGCGTGTCGTTTCGAAAATATGGGCGATCACTTCATGCCCGAATCGAACAATGGAACCATCGTTTCAGTTTTGATTCGCATGATCCGGGAGTGTTCACTTCGGATACGGTTTGCGGCCTAATCGAACACTACAAAGATCCGAGTAGTTGCATGTTCTTCGAACCGATGCTCACGTGGCCATTGCATAGAAACTTTACGTTTTCCTTGCAACATTTAGCGCGAGCGGTAATTGTTAACAAGTTATCGTACGACAACATTAATCATTTACAATTGCCGAAAACGTTGAAAACTTATTTGAAGGAGTACCATTATCGACAAAAGGTGCGAGTGGAACGCTTCGACGACGATGTCCAATGGCTAGAGCTGCAGAATTTGCCACCGTGATTTCATTGTTAAAATTTCCGATTTGCGTGCGTTTTTTAATAGTTTGACGCTTTCGTATTTTACCTGTTTGTTGTTGAAGCTCAAAAAAGAAAGTGTTTAACTAAACAAATAAAATATACAGAATGTTTTCAAATTCTCTGCAAAAAACTTAAGGGTACATTTTTTAATCAAAAATAGTCACTTTGTCAAACAAACACATATGGGGTCTTTGGACAAATCGGCTTGTGTAATCATAAAAATATTAGATGCACTAGGTCAGTGGTAGATATATAAATAATTATTGAAATTATTTAAGAAAATGGCATTACAGTTCTATAAAAAATCAATTTACGCCTTGTTAAGTGAAAATTTAATTCTGAAAAAAGTTGTCCTTGCCTTTGTTAATTGCCATCATTTTATGGTAAATTATATTTTTTCCTATTAAATACACCATTTGAACTATTAAGTAAATTTTTAGTCATGTTACTTTTTTAAATTATTATTTATATCGTCCCCACTGCTGACTTACCACATCCAATATTTTTATAGTTAATGCATTCAATCAAATTATCTGGTATAATAAATTTAATTAGAACATATTGGGCGATTTAAAAGCTAAAATGTAGACCTTAAAATTCTGGAAATTTTAACGCCTTTTAACTCGAAAATGAAAATCCCCCGTTTATTTGACAAAAATTGTCACCTATTATGGACCACAGAATGTGTCCTTAAATTTTTTACGGAAAATTAAAAAATCCGTTGTATATTATGGTTGAAATATAATGTTTAGTGCCAAATGTGTTTTATAAGCAAGTTAGCTTGAAAGTGCTCCCTTGTTTTCTAGAAAATATAGTAAAATTACTCGTTTTCATTTAAATAACACTGTGTTTGCTTTATACGTTTAAACTTTAGTTCTAGTTAAATTAACATAACTTTGTAAAGAATATTAGCTATAGGTTTGTTGATATACCGAGTGAATTTAAACAACAGTGTTCGTTTTTTGTATTTTGTTTATAACTTCGAATACAACAAGCTCATTTAATTTATGTAGCAATATCATTAACTAAAATAAGAGGCTTTTCTTACATCGAACCATCTTCCTTTTTTTAGGTTCACTCGGTAGTATATTGAAAATATTGATAGCATTGGATTACAAAATAAGTCGAAAACAGTCCAAATACGATAGTAGTTCTTGTTATACATCTATGATTATGTTCCTATAAAACCAGAAGTTACAATTTATGTTATGAGGAACAGGGATATATCTAGATATTAAAGGACTTATTTTGAACGTAAATCAATGTTTATTAATATTAGGCAGCGTTGCCAAACGAGGCTATTTTTTCAAAAAAAAAATAACGAGAGTTGTAAGTAAATATTTCAATAATTTGAAGGTTAATTTCATAGAAAAAAAGTGTTAAACCATCATATTCTTTATTACTTACACTATCGTGTATGTACATTATAACAACAGCGCTTCCCCCAACTGTCCTAACCTAATGCTTTTAATCATAGTATGTCAATAAGAAACTGGGTGGATCCATTTTTATCGACATGCTATGTATTTGTATTATTATTGTAATTTTTTAGGTAAATTTTTAATGTAAATATACCTATGCTCGTAAATAAACTTTGGTAGTTTCACTCTAACAAACATTCGTAAATGTTCGCGCAAAGCGATTGTATCTGTTCCTCATGTATCAAAAAATCTATTAACTTAGTTGGAAAACATTGTCTGGCTAAAAGACTGTTCAAAATAGGCAGCAACTTGACAAAGGGCTTCTGAATTTTCCACGGGTTCTGGAAACCTTCTTTTGGATCATTTGTTTCAAAGAATTTTGTCATCTCGTTGCCTAACAATACAAAACTTTCATTTACAAGTTGCCGAGCGAAACTGACTACTTCGTCGCACTCCAAAAGATCCTCTGTCATTTTAATCAAATTTCCATACGTGTCATTCTTCAATTCTCGCGAGTCGTGTCCCAAAATGAGTGTTTTAAGATGTTTAGTGGGATCAAGAGATCCTTCCTGTTTGCCTAAATTATAATGTATCGTCCAAAAGATGGATTCAATATCACCAAGTGTTACAGGTTTTGTGAAACTAATATCTTCGAGTGATGCTGTTACTGCTACTTCCATACTTTTGATTATGCTGTTCATACCCGTGTTAAGGAAGTATTGGCATAGTGACAGATACTTTTGTTGAACGTCTTCTGGAATATGTTCTGGAGATTTATATAAATAACCGCCCATGATATTCAATTGAATTTTCAGTGTAACCACTAATACCACCAGACCGTAGCATATACAGAATGTTTCCGTAAAAACTTTATTCTATAAAAAAGCAGGTTATTTTTTAGATTTCCTTTTTGTGTATTGTAAACTTACCCTTAAAGTTTGCCATAGTCTCAATTTATCTTCAGGATTCGACTTTAATTTTTGAATAAGTACGTCTGTGTCTACATTTTCATAAATTTTATCTAGAAGGGAAGATGATAGGTTTAATATTGTTTGGTTACAAGTACGGGTGATGCTCTCAAAATGATTTTGTTTGCGGTTTCTTTCCAGAAATTCAATTGCCTGATTTTCCTGCCAATCCCTTAATCTTTTATGAGCGTATTTCGTTAGAAATACTGAACCTATAAGTGGTTTCGGTTAGTTTTTCTTTAGGTAATTTCATATTTGTAAGCTCCTTACCAGTAACGAATGCTGCTGCAATAAACTTGTTTTTGTGTTCCGAAACAAAGTTTTTGCATTTTGAAAAAATCGACATTTCCACAATATTTATACGAAATACTTCAATAAACAGCAAGTGTCCATAGAATTAACCACACAAAAGTTTAAAAACTAACCCTTTTTATTATGATTTTCATCCATTTTTAAATGTTTATATTCAATTACAGTTCACAGATTATGCGCACTACATATCTCACTTTCGCACATAGCGCTGTTCGTAAAGTCTGACAAAGAAAAAAATTATTTTGAGTTGACAACTATGACTTGACACTAATGACATTAATGTTTGACGTTGGAATTTGAATCGTTAAAGGAACTGTTCATCAAAAAGTGATTTTTATCATATTTTTATGACTTAAAACAAATTTCTAACAATATTTCATCGTGGTTATTACCTACAGAGTGTCTTATTGCCTAAAATATGAATAAACTAAAGACAAATCCTTGGTCAAATAACAGGGTGACTAAACCTAAAAAAACTACCAGCGATTTTGGACCAGCCTTAGGGGCTTCTAGCGAATCAAAATTTAAAGAAATACAGGCGAAACATCATAAAACTATCCAGAAACATGTCGAGAACTATGAGTCGTCATCAGAAGAAGAAGACTTGGACACTGTCAATCTTCTTGGTAAGGCCCGCAAAACTTTATAGAACTTCTAGTTGAATTAAAATTCATTTGAAGATTCGATACTAAAAGACTACAATACAAAAGGGGGTACTTCAGACCAATTAATTCGGACAAAAACCTTTATTGAGGACTCATTCATTTCTGGTGCAAGCACTTGTTTGATTTGCATTTCAAGAATTAAAAGAGATGATCAGGTATGTTCATATGTAAGAATTAAATGCAAGTAAACTAAAAACATGAGAACGAACTTTGTGAGTTTAATAATTAAAGGCTATATAAGCGGGATGAGACTCTCCGTGAAATGCATAATAGTTCTAAATTCTTTTGAAACTTTTTAAAATCCAAAATTGTTAACCCCTTTCAGAACCACTTCATAGACAGATACAAAGTTCGTCCTTATGCTCCCATTTATCTTGACTGAGTGTTTTTTTTTAACTAATTCAAGATATGGAGTTGTCACGATTGTTATGGAGTCTTCCATTTAACTTGCATCCAACGCTGGTCCAAGGACACAGTAATGCAACAGAAACATAGAATTGAAGAACAAATGAGTAGCACAAATACATTATCCTGGTGTTGTCCTAAATGTCGATTCAAATACCTTCCACAAGAGTATCCAACAAAATATCAATGTTTTTGTGGAAAAGTGGAAAATCCTCGTTATGAACCCTTTTTAGTTCCCCACTCTTGTGGTGAAATTTGTCATAAGAATCTAAAACCTTTGTGCGGGCACAAATGCTTACTTTTATGTCATCCAGGTCCCTGTCCTCCATGTCCAGTTACTGTAACAGTTAGTTGTTATTGCGGTTGTCAAAAGCCCACTTTGAGGAGGTGTTGCTACAAGGGCTGGTCCTGTGGCAATAAATGCAATAAACTTTTAAGTTGTAACAAACATAAATGCAATGCGGAGTGTCATTCTGGAGATTGTCCTCCTTGTGAAAAGAAAAGCATTCAGAAATGTCTGTGTTTATCAAAACAAGCATTAAGAGAGTGCGCTTCTCCTCAATGGCAATGTGAGACAGTTTGTCTTAAACCGCTGGACTGTGGTAATCATAAATGTCAAGTGGTGTGCCATGAGGGTGCATGTGAAAGTTGTCCATTAAAGAAGCAAAGGTTTTGTCCATGTGGAAAAAATTCCTTCATATTGCCATGCACTGAGGCGACACCTACGTGCGGCTTAACGTGTGATAAGCTGCTGGACTGTCAATTGCATAATTGCAATTCCCGGTGTCACAAAGATAAATGCGGTTTGGTATTTTACATAGACTTTTTTTTATAATTTTACGCTTAAAATGGTTATTTTTAAATAGTGTTTGGAAGTTGTTGAGAAGTCTTGCAGGTGTGGTCAACATTCCAAAGAAATCCAATGTTGTAAGCAATATTTATGCGAAACCAAATGCAAGAAAATCAAAGATTGCGGGAAGCATCCGTGTAATAGAAAAGTAAGGGGTTAATTGTTAAATAAAATAACATTTGATTTTCAATTGTTTTCAGTGTTGCGACGGCAATTGTCCGCCTTGCGAGAAACCTTGCGGCAACACTTTACAGTGTGGGAACCATAAATGTTCCTCTGTTTGTCACAGGGGACCTTGTTATCCCTGTCAACAAACAAAACAGATTTCTTGCCGATGCACCTTCACGAAAATCACCGTGCCCTGTGGTCGAAGGCACAAAATTAAACCGCCAAAATGCCAACAATTATGTCTGTAAGTTGTAGATAACAAGGATAATTCTAGTTAAATATATTTTTTTTTCACAAAGATTGTCTCCAGATTGTGACCATGACATGCGAACGGACAATCATAAGTGTCATTTCGGAGATTGTCCCCCCTGTAAGCAGATATGCCTGAAGGAACAGGCCTGTGGACATCATTGTCGCGCCATTTGTCATTCAGCAGTTCTTGTAAAAGTTCAGGGTCCAAAACCGAACATGCCCTGGGAACAAAATGCACCTGTAGTAGAAAAACAGGCTCAGCCTTGTCCCGACTGTAAAATTCCCGTTACAGTAACCTGTTTTGGTAAGTTATTTCCTTCTTTTTTTTCTGCAATAGCTTGAATATTTGTAGGTGGCCATGAAACTGCCGCTTGGCCGTGTTACATGGCCAAACCAAGCAGTTGCGGTCGATCATGTGGACGTTTGTTGCCTTGCACCAATCATAAGTGTTCCTTGGCCTGTCATGTTGTTGATGGTGCAATAAATGAATTGCAGGCCGGAAGTAATTGTGAACAATGTGAAAATCCTTGTATGAAATCCCGGCCGGAAAATTGTACTCACCTTTGTCCCAACCCTTGTCATGCAGGCGATTGTCCTCTGTGTAAGCAAATACTTCGAATTAAATGTCACTGTGGTATTTCTCAACTTTATGTTCAATGTTATCAATGGTTGGATGTGGCCAAACGAGATGAGCTTCAATGTTGCGGCAATCAATGTCCTAAAAATGTAAGTAAATACTAGCAGCCCTATTAAGTTAAATAAAATTAATTTTATTTCTAGTATGGCTGTGGCCATCGCTGCAAGGCCAACTGTCATCCAGGTGATTGTCCCCTTGCAGATTTATGTAAAAAGAAAATTAAAATAACTTGCAAATGTAGAAGATTGAAAAAAGAGTTTCAATGTGAAACTGTGAGAAAGGGTTTGGCCATTATAGAGTGCGATGAAGTTTGTTTAGAAATACAAATGGAAGAAGAGAAGAAGAAGGTAATTGAGGACGAGTTAAGACGTAAAGAAGAGATGGCAAGGATGCAAAAAGAATTGGAGATGTTTGAGAAAAAGTTTTCAGGCAAGAAAAAGAATCGAGAGAAAAAAGTTTACAGTGAAAGCACCGACGATGGTTTTCTAAGAAAATATTGGATTTATTTGTTAGCGGTTTTCATACTTATCGTTTCGTTCATGGTTTATTACTTGCTAAATTTGTGATTTTAGTATTCAATTTTTTTAATAGAGGACCCATATAGTTTTAATGTGTGATTCTATGAGCAAGTGCAAGTAAGCTCTTTTGAAATTTCAAATCAACTATATGCAATGAACAAGGAGATTGAAAAGTCTAAAGTTTGGAATATTCTTCAACAGATTTTGAAAACCCTTGAACATATAGCAATCAGTGCTGTTATTTTTCAGTAGAATAGAAAATCTTACTAAACGTATTAATTCATAATGAAGTTGTCAAAGTTGGTAGGTATTTAATAAAAAAGATGATTCCACCTTAATAGATGGCGCAATTATAAATTACATGATCAGTGACTACAAAACAGTAGCGCAAAAGAGGTGGTGTGATAGATCTGTTAATGAAATTAAAAAAAAAGAGGAACTATGAAAACGAACTGGGTGACCGTTAGACAAAAAGAGCCATTATCAGGCCAACAAAAATATCTAATTCAACCTGAATAAGAAAAAAAGACGTGGTTCATTTTGAGGATATTCGATTAATAGCCTTCTTGTAATTTTTGTTTTATCTTGTTAATTGTTACCAATTGTAATTGGTAATTATTTACAATTGGGGCTCTAAAGAAAAATCACTCCAAAAATGTGTTTACCCGGTGGAAATTATTTTTTAAGGTAAAATTAGATGTTTGAAAATGGAGAAGACACTTTTTTATACAAGGTATATCTAAATAAGTGCGATAAACTTCAAGGGGTAATTGCTGAGGAGATTTTGTGAACAAAAGTTCATATAAACATATGTCTGAAAACCCTTTGTCATAAAATTGTTGAGATTATTTGATCTTGAATAAAATACAGTTCATGAAGTGATATTGAGAATAAAAAACGGAAGTGGAAAGTATTATAGATTTGTTTTTACTGCTCAATATGCGACAAACTTGATTTTGGACTTTTCTCAACGGTTCACAATATGTTCAGAACTGAACGGGTATTGCATTAGTAAATTATTAGATCTATTTGTTAATAGTTTTAAGTTTGTTTTAATAATAAAAGTATAATTTGTAAATTTATACAGTAATACCTCGCTTAACGCAGGTAATTTATGTAAGCAAACGAAGGCGTTAAGCGAATCAGCGCTAAGCAGAGTCAATTTTACATATCTGTACCTCTGAAGTAAACTATGTTAAGTCACATATGCAAAAAAACCGCAATGGTTACAAAAATGTTACACTGCCAAGTCTAAAGTGAAATAAAATTACAGATAACTTGTGAATATTACATTACTGAGCCAAATTCCATTCCATTTATTAAAAAAGGGAATTAATTTATGGATAGCAATAAACTGCTCGGTATTATATGATATTTTGCTCAGTAAAAGTGCTAAATGCTCACTATTTGACATAGGAAGATCCGTTTTACCGCGGATTAAGTATTTAATGAGCAAAATGCTATATAATACCAAGCATTTAATTTGTAGCTTTAATTTATTAATCACCATATTAAATCATTGTCATCGAACGAAATTCTCTGATTATGCAATTTAATCCCAGAAATTATTTTTTATTCCAGATTAACATCAGCATCTCTAAACATATGTATCCAAATTTATGACAGTTTGTACCCCAAATAAACAAATAATCATCGTAACTTATGTCCAATGAATCTGTTTTATGTTCTGAATATTAACTATGTTCTCAAATATTAGATCTGCCACCAAACAAAACGTTCCCGAAACTTATTACTATGGATGTTTTATTCTTTTTGTCGCCATTGATGGCAGATTTATCATTCTGAGAACAAATCTAATTACGTTTTCACATGATTGTATATAAATTTATAGATACTCGTTTTGAAATAGTTTGGTGTTAACAAGTTCGTGGCAAATATATCATTCTGGGAACAAATATCGTATTAATTTGATGACCGATAAAATTACACACATTAAAAATATGTTTCAAAAAAATCTTTAAACGCTATCTTCAAAATTACATTATGTGACTTAACATAGTTTACCTCAGAGGTACAGATATGTATTTATATTGTTAAATGAGAAAGATATAAACTAATACACCTGAGCAAAAAACATTGCGTGTAACGGTCTTCTACATAAAGGTCTTTTCTACAACGATTTTTATTATTAATTTATTGCTGTCTAACTGCTACTAAAAGAAAACCTTTCCGTACGTTAAACGCCAAACGGAAAAGTGAGACATAGCCTTTTGTCGGCGAATCTATGGGAGATTACTGAAGATGAAGAATTCATGTCTCGAAGAAATAAAATAAAACTATCATGTTACGGTTCATTTTTGGAAATATTGTGTGTTTTTCAGCAGTAATCCAGAATTAGTCAGCACCATGCTAATTGGTCCAAACAGTTTGCAAACCGTTTTAGACCAATTAATGTTGGAATTGTTGGAATAAATCTAAAATTTTGCTTTGAAAAATCAACTAGTAATCCTACTTTGGTACTTACATTTGCCCGGGAAGTTTTTGCAAATACGACTTTATGTGTACCTGAAATGTGAGAGTAGCTAGATTAGATCAGGGTCCCCGAGGATCAGATTCATTGGCCCTTAATTTTATTGATTTCCATTCCATCACAGCGTTTTATTGGATTTTACTAATTTTTCCATAATTGATGACCGAGATATTGAGAGATTGCGTTTGTAGAGTTGTATATTCGGCTTTGTAATCCATTTTTTTTCAATTGTCAATGTGATTTACTATCAATTTATTATTGTGACGTTGAGGGTCGTGGTGACTGAAGACAATTGACATTCAATCATTTTGTGGTTGTATTTTATCGATAAGAGTAAGCGTACGTGAACACGGCCACGAGAGAGCTGAGTAATTCTCTTAAATTTTGAAGTGATTCTTTGTAAGAAAGAATTGAACTGTTGAACACTACAGTTAATATTTTCCGTTTTCCCTCTAAATTAAAAAGAGGTATTCATATAATTATTTTAAAATTCCTCATATAAGGAGCTCTTCTTCATAATTTTATAATCAATCAGGAACCTTGTACGGGACACCAAGTTACCCTAAAGTGCTCGGAATGACTGAATTTGGCACTTTTGCTAACAATTGTTTAAAATCAATGTAACGATGAATTTCTCATTTTTATTCAGTTTTTTGAGGTTGAATATGCTTTTTTTTGCAATAATTCAGTCATTCTGAGCACTATGAAAACAAAATCGCAGCAGTTTGAAATTTTGAAGGTATTTTTGGGATACATTAAGCTTAAAAACGTACAGTCAATATCCTTAATTAATCCATTATAAACAAAGATATACCAGGTTAATCGAATATCCGTAAATACGCAATTTTACACTTCTTTTTCAATAAAAATTCTTGCACCCAAAAATTGTTTTGAATAAAAAACTAATAATTGCATCTTGTAGAGAAAACTTTGAAGTTTTCAAAACCTTGGTTGAATTTTCTCTAATATTATTTCTCGAGTAATTCATTGTCAAAATCAAAAGTGCTTTTTTTTGCTATGAACGACAATAACTCAGCCAAAAAAAAAATCGTAGGAGGCTCATGGACAGGTCAAATTAAAGGGGATACAATTCTCTAAGAGTTCTATGTTGAAACCACTGAAAAAATGTTATTGAAGTCTATGGACTTCTTCAAAGGCAAGCAATAATTAAAAAAAAATGTCTTTCAATGGATTTCTTCGGATGACTCAACAGCCGGCGGTGATAAAAAATTTTGGACTCAAGATGTGAAAACTAGAAACTTGGAGCATCAATTTGCTTTTTTAGAATCTGCCCTACGATTATTTTTCACCAAGTTACAGCCCTTTGAAAAAGTCCCAAAAATTTGGAATTTTCTGATATCCTTTAATTTTTGTGCCGAGTTTATTAAGGTATATAAAGAATAAAGAATTTGGCCATTCCTTAACATATCGCGTTACCAGCAACCAAAGAATACAAAACAAATACGTAATTTTAAGGGCAACTNGAATAAAGAATTTGGCCATTCCTTAACATATCGCGTTACCAGCAACCAAAGAATACAAAACAAATACGTAATTTTAAGGGCAACTGTCAGATTTCATTGTCCGATATCTCCATTTTTTATTTTGTGGCTTAATCATGTTGTTCCAATATGCCCCTCATATCGTCGGTAATGGTTGTAAATAGTGTACATGGACAATTAAGATACATTAATAGTTTTTCAACGATGTATAATAACATAACATTTTCAGACGTTTTGGTTTACAAGACGGTATCATCAGATTTTTTTGGAAAATGTAAACGGAACAAAATAATAAATTATAATTATAGAGAGGTTTTTAAATAAAACCCAATCAAATCACAAATCATGAAAAAATTATTTATCATTTTGTTCAAATACGAATTTCGGAATCCGATCTTCTGGGAATCCAAAAGGGCATAAATAAGCTACATTTTGACGCATTTTAATTTGGAAAAATGTCTGTCAGAACTCCCGTAGTCCGAAGTCGCATGATGTTAAACGTCAATACCTTGTTTATTTTAAATAAACTGCCCTAATGTTTTCGATGGCATCATATTTAGAATTCGAAAATATACTACTTTTGTTAACATGACCATGACATGACGATTTTCTCGTATTTTGTATTAGGAGCAGATATAATTGAGAAGTTTTTACCCAACGATTTAACCCTGAGTCATTTCTGTGTTCCTGATAGCAAATCCGAAATTTTCGATTGTATCCCATAAAAGAAGGAAAAGGAAGAAAGTTTGACGTTTCTATTTAAGGGGTCCTCACCGTCTATTCTCGTACTCCTGTTCCCACATTAGAGGTGGATCGTTATTTCAGAGACGTTATTTTGGAATGTTATTTTTTGGAACATTTTACTTGTAAGCAACGTTATTTCCCATCATTAATAGGTTATGATTTATCGCGATTTCCATTGGCTGCATTTTTCGTCACTCAGTGTATCTCCATCCACTTCTGATACCTTCAGTAATAAAGGAAGGAAATATACTCAGTACCAAAAAGTGTAACCAGTAGAAATCGCTATTAGTTTCTATATAATATGTATTATGTCCATACTATGTATACAAACCTTGCACATATTTAAAAAAGGATTGATAGACGCATCTGTCCTTTTTTAAATTTGTGCAAGGTCGCACTGTTCAATCTTTATATGAATTAACCAAGACAGAAGATTGTGTTCCGAATTTTATTGGGTAGCTATATTATTGTCAAAATTGGAAAATTAATTTTTAACATGTTTAAAACAGTACAAATACGGATTTCTATTGTCTTTTTTACACCTAATAATTTATCACTACATGTTATTTTAAAGGCATACTCACAGGTAGCGCTGCTACTGAAGCATTCAATATATACAACCACCCAAACTCGAATGTATGAATTGTCACATTGACATTGTTGTTAATCAGAACGTTCATGTTCATATCCTATTTTGGTGGCGGAATTTTAAAAATTGTTAAAATTGTGATTTGAGAAAAGAATATGTCGAAAGTAGATTTAGAGTTAAAAAAGGTATTTTCTGAAAACGTACAAAAGTTCAAAATTGTAATTTCTAAGGACTATTTGTAGGCTTTTTCAGAGTTGCAAGAAAAGAAGATTGAAACTGAACAAAAACTCAGAATATCAGGAATTCAAATAGAAAACCTGAAAAGAAGCAAGCAACATGCAATTATCACAGAAAGGTTCGTATTCTCAACTTTGTTTGATGCGAAATAAAAATCTCACTATGGAAAAATAAGGTTATTTAAACATGTGTTTTTCGTTTTAGAGAAATATCTGCTATAGATGCTGATACCAAAATGTATGAACCTGTAGGCAGAATGTTCTTGTTAACACCTAAAACAGTTGTAGAAGAAAATTTGAAGAAGAAACAAAACGTGGTTCAAGAGAAAATTAAAACTCTTGAAGGGCAGATGACTTACCTAGACAATTCACTAAAAGAGGCCATTAACAGCTTAAGAGAACTAGTACAGCAGAAAAAAGATTCTTGAATACCTAATCAATACTAGAAAAACACATCTTTAATTTTAATAATACTTTTATTGATAAATGAATAAAAACTAAGAAACTGCACTTTCAAACAGTAAAATCTCAGTTTCAGGATTCAAATCAACATTCTGAGGCTTGTGCATCAACTTAAATATTCCCGTGCCGATAGGTGCGGGCATTCCCATAATGATATTTTCAGAAACTCCATTAATTTTGTCCATTTGACCGTAAAAGGCGGCATCAAACAAGTGATCCGCTGTTTTTTCAAACTAAAAATGCATTATTTAATTTCAATGGACGGATTTAATTGGGAACTATCACTCACCGAAGCCAAATTTAGTACTGATTGTTTCATTTTTGACAGGCCCTGCCTGGTGATTCCTAATACTTCTCCTGTGTGAGTCATTTGAGCGGCCAAAAGCATTATATGACGATAATCGACGCTCATTCCATGATTTTCCATTACCTGCTTGATTTCTGACATAATGGTTTGTCTAAAAAATGTAACTTTCAATGGATAGCTAAACGGCCCATACACAAAAGTATGCATATCATCATATAGTGTGTAAGCCGTTTTCCATAATAAAATTTTAAAGATTAACCTTGCAGCTTCAATGCCTAACGTTTGGTATACTTCCATAATATTATTTGAGAAAGTTTTCCGCCCGTCAACTCCATAAGTGGCCATTACTTCTCTCAAATTATTCCCTTCAACGCATAGATGATATGTAGTTTTCCCTCCACGGTCTTCTCTAGCTATCACAGCTCGATTAACAGTTGGCAGCCCTTTTACAACTACGTTAGGCAATTGATCTTTCAATTCGCTCAAAACGAAATTCAACCTTCTTGAGTTCTGACTCTTATTGGGATGAATAGTTATGATTGTATCACTCTGCACGACCACATCTCCAGGTTTTAATTTTAATTTTGATGTTGTTAAAATGCTTTAAATGTTTTCGAAATTAATCTTAAAACGTAGGACCCAATGGGTTAATTTTTACCTGTGCACAACGGTATTTACGTTAACTTCTAGTTTTAAGAGCTTAATTCGTTCATAATCCAACTGCACGAGTAAAAAAGTGTCGGTTTTCGTATATACGTCATCAATGTAAGTGGAAATCTCGCCCAACGTGGTGCGTTCAATACGGCCCTTCACTTCTCTTGCGAATTTTGGGTCGGAATCGTCAACTAAACTAGCATTAATTATTGGGGTGCTGATTGAACGTGCAGCATTAATGATCTCTTTTATTCTGAAATACGAAATGGTTATAGTCCTGTTTCTTAATAGTAAAAAATCAAAATTTACCTTGGTACTCCTTGTGTTATATTCATACTAGCCACACCGGCAAAATGGAAAGTCTTCAGTGTCATTTGCGTACCAGGCTCTCCTATACTTTGAGCTGCTAGTGCTCCAACCGCCGTACCAGGCTCTATTATAGATCGGACATATTTCAAATTGCACGTTTCCAGAAAGGTTACTAATTGACTGCACGTTAACCTTTCAATTTCTTTCACTACAGAAAAGTAACCGAAACGTTTTAACACTTGATTCACTCTCTTGGCAACTTGATCCATAAATTTACTAAAATTGAATAATCAATTTAGATTGTGACAACACTACTTCATGTAGTACCTAAGTTCCTGTCGAAAGTCCTCGCTGCACTCAGTGAGTGCGCCAGTATCAAGAAACGCTTTTGTAGCACGTTTGATTTGGTCGCCATTTAAAGGAACTTCGTTACGATACGGACACTTGGCTCGCACATGCGCCAAAACACGTTCTAAATCAACGGGACAGTCTTTACCTTCCATGTCGGCGGGATCTAGACCGTCACCACCATATGTTAATTGAACGATGTCGCCTTCTGCATTACGTACTGAGGCGTCATAGTGAACTACCAGATCTTCTAGAGACTAAAATAAAGTTTTAAAGAATTTTAGGGACATTTTGGCAATGGTATACCTTAACGAGTCGTCGTTGCATGTAACCAGTTTCGGCTGTTTTTACTGCAGTATCAACTAGACCTTCACGACCTCCCATGGTGTGGAAAAAAAATTCCGTTGGTGTTAAACCACTATAAAAACTATTTTCAACAAATCCTTTGGCATCAGGTGTTTTGGCTTTAAAATATAATGGTGTTAATTTAAGTTATACCAGTACTAGTTTACAATACTCACAATAATGTTGAAAATGTGGTAAAGACCTGTCATTAAAGCCATCAGGTACACGTTTTCCATTCAAAGCTTGTTGTCCTACGCATGCTATCATTTGAGAAATATTAATAAAAGATCCCTTAGAGCCCGATAATGCCATAATTAAAGGACTGTTTGTCTGTGGAAGTTCTGCAACACAAGCTTGGCCAGCATGTTCTCTTATTACAGATAATTCCTTGAGCATTATGGCCTCCAATGTTTCCTCCGCCGAGAATCCTGGTTGACATTGTAATTTGCCCTGCGACATTTGTTTTATGTATTCCTCGCACTTTTGATAGCTAAAAAATTAAGGACATAGAATATGGGATATTTTGTTGTAAAAAAGCAATTACCCACTCGTTAATAAGGCGTTTTTTCGTCGAATCAAGCCCTCGCCAGGAGTTACATCTCCAATCCCTATAGAAAATCCACTGTTCATCAGGTAACTTGATGTCATTCTAGCTAAAATTGGATTTAAAAGAAAAACATTTGCGAAGAATATGGTAATCTTACCAAGTCTCCACATGGATTTAATAGCGAATTCTTGTCCGAAATCCCTTAAAATAACATAAAAAATATTGCCCCCCTTTCCGCCGCTACCTAAATGTCCCTTGTCCAAAGTACCGGCCAACAATTGGGAGTTTCTTATTAAAACATATGAATCCTTAACGCACATTTCGCGATTCTTCGTATAAGCTTTACCTTTCGCTTCTAAATTGGCTAAAACGCCTACACTCTTGTTCGGTTTGAAGATTAACGATAAAATTTGCTTTCCAGACCACAATTTTCTTGGCTAAAATATTCCAATGTTTCTAATGCACTGAAAGACAAAACAAATACTTACTTTGATAATGCAAGGTTCAGGTAAATCAATGTTAATATTCGCATCTTTGCCAGCTAACAAGGTGGCAGCCAATTGCGAAGCTCTAGAAATATCCAGAAAAGTGTCTTTCTTCGTTAATAAATACGCCCCAGTCAAGAAATCTTGCGTGGCAGCAATTAGGAGTTCCCCATTTCTGGGTGTAACCAAATTGCTCTTATTCCCCATCAAAATGAGAGCTTCAGCTTTAGCTTCTTCTGTTTGTGGCAAATGCAAATTCATTTCGTCCCCATCGAAGTCTGCGTTATACGGGTTGCATACGCACTCGTTGAATCTAAATGTCCTATGATAGTGGATCTTTGCTCTGTGCGCCATAATGGACAGTTTGTGTAAGCTTGGTTGTCTATTGAACAACACTACATCGTTATCATATAAATGACGTTCTACAATGTCTCCTAACTGAAATTTGCTATTTATGAATTTCACAAATATAACAATGGATTTTTACCTTTAGTTCCTGTGCTAACTTCTCTCTACTGCCATATTTAAGATATTTTTTAAAGGCGGAACCTTTTTGTTGGACGTAATTGGCTCCTGGCCACTTATCAGGTCCATTGATAATCAACTGTCTCATTAATCCTATATTGGCTCTAATTACTCGTTCAGGAAAAGTCAAAATCTTCGCTATTTGCACTGGAACTCCGACCTGATCGATTTCCAAATTTGGATCGGGGGAAATTACGGTTCTCGATGAGAAATCCACTCGTTTTCCTGAAAGATTGCCTCGAAATCGGCCCTGTTTGCCTTTTAGACGTTGTACCAAGCCACGTCCAGGCTTTTTAGGCTAAAAATTGCAAGTCAACCAATAGATTTCATTTAATTTTAGATCAAATTTTACCATCATATTCATAGGAACTCCAGACAGTTCACTGTTAATATACAGAGCGGTTTGTAATTGCAAAAAGTCCCAGCCTTCCTGATACATATTTACTGACGCTCCTGAAAGTTTGTGTTTTTTAATGACGTCATTGATGAAAATAATTTCCGATTGCTTCATTGTCAAATCGTCTTCGTTTCTTTAAATTTCGGAAAATATTAATGGTTAAAAATGAGAGTTCAATCTTACTTACGTGCCCGCTTTGATATCTGACACCACTGATGGTCTTATAGATACTGGTGGGACTAGAATTCTTGTGAAAATAAGGTCTTTTGGATGAGACTTATCACAATCCATGGCCAATAGAGGTATGTCGCTTTCAGGGATTCGTTCAAATATCTTTAAAACATCAATTGGGGTCAAAATTTCGTTAACGCTATTGCTTAAAGCAGATTGAATTTCTGGGTTGTTTTCTATAGCTGAATTGAATCTATTTGACAGTTTTTCCATTAATTTCTCCTTGTCCTTCTCATTGAAAATCTCATGTACAATTTTGAGTATTGTATTATTTGTGCTGCCTTTCGCTGCAGTCATTTTCTTTACAAAACCATTTCTAGCCTTGCAGTGAGGACATTTAGTGATTTTCTTACATTTATCATTAATTTTCTTTCTAATTGTTTTCTTAGTCATGTAATTCAAGTTAGGATTCGTTAATCTAAACCGATATTGAGCTTTATCAATATCTTCTAGTAGCACATGAGAACATTTCTTGCAAATTGATTGGAGTAAAGTAATGATACTTCGAAAATAGCCCACATGGAATACTGGCAGTTCCAAATCTATGTAACCAAAATGACCTACGCATTCGCTGATGTTTTTCCCACAAGTTTGACACGGAGAATCTTTAGAATTTGTACCCTAAAATGTTAAATTGATATAAAAAATAATGATTTTATTTAACAAACTTGTTACCAAGCGTTTGTCAAGGACTCCATATGGAACTGGCGTTCTACCAATGTCTTGATTATAAAGATTTTTGGCCACTACATGGATGTGGGACTGTTGCTGCATGCTTTCAGAGCTTTCTACTCCAAAGCTCAAATGAGAGCTGTAAATTCGATTTTCTGGTTAAAGTAAGAAAATTATAATTTTAACTTACATTTGTCGTGTAACATCAGTCTCTCTGTATTGTTCTTTAGGCATTTTTTTATTTAAAATTGTTTCAAATTAAATAAAAATTTATCGACATCAATTTTTATGTTATGATCAGAATTGGTTCTTCTTCTTTTCTTTCCAATTGCTTCCTCCAAAACAGTGAACTGTATCAAAAAAAATGCGAAAAGTTGTACTAAAATGACTAACTATGTACTGAGTATCTATATTAATCGCATCAATTAAACGTAAAGATTAATATTTATTAAAAAATTGAAAATATCAGAAACTGTAAGTGAAGAAATAAGTTTCAATTTAAAAAGAAATTTTGGTTATGTCAATTGACGTTCATATCGAATTCAAATTAAACTTTTCCTAATAATTCGCTGGTTTGTCATGAGATGTCGCTACAACAATTTTTTGACATTAGATTTTAACTGTCACGGAAACCCCTTTTTCATGGCCGGTCGTCAGGACCGTGCACCAAAAAATTTTCTTGTTTATTGCATTTTTATAAAATCAAGGTGAGTTTGAAGGTGAAACTTGTTTAATTCATGTAAAAACCTAAGCTTTTCAAGAAAGTGATTGATTTTCAATCCTCTTTTCAATATTTAACTGTAAATACGTATGCAAACTGAAGTTTTAAGGTTAGTTTAGAAAGTGAACATATTGTTTTTGGCCTTATTAGATACAATGTCTCGACGAAGGGGCCAAATCGAGGAAACGGACAAACTCACTCGTATCGCCATAGTAAATGCAGATAAATGTAAACCGAAAAGATGTAGACAGGAATGCAAGAAGTCCTGTCCAGTGGTTCGTATGGGTAAACTTTGTATTGAAGTGTCCCCAAATAGTAAAATTGCGGCTATTTCTGAAGAGCTATGCATTGGTTGTGGTATTTGTGTCAAGGTATTGGATTTAACAAACTTTTGTACATTGTAAAAATCATATTTTTTTTTGAAGAAATGCCCATTTGAAGCCATAAGCATTATTAATCTTCCAAGTAACTTGCAAAAAGAAACCACTCATCGGTACGGTAAAAACTCGTTTAAACTGCATCGTTTACCCATTCCACGTCCAGGTGAAGTGTTGGGGTTGGTAGGGACCAATGGTATTGGCAAATCAACTGCTTTGAAAATTTTGGCTGGCAAGCAAAAGCCAAATCTGGGCAGATACTTGGTAAAACATCATGTAAAACCTCACAGTTGAATTAAGCGATATTATTTTCAGGATCCTCCCGACTGGACTGAAATCCTAAGTCATTTCAGGGGCAGCGAGCTGCAAAATTATTTTACAAAAATCCTTGAAGATGATTTAAAAGCTTTAATTAAACCTCAATATGTTGACCAGATCCCAAAAGCGGTCAAAGGGACCGTTGGACAATTACTGGATAAAAAGGATGAATTAAACAATCAGGATGACATATGTGAAATGCTAGGTTAGTTTTGGTGGCATGTAGTTAATAATTAAATTTTAATTTGAAAGTTTTCAGACTTAAAGCATATTAAGGAACGAGAAATTAGCGCCCTGTCTGGAGGAGAATTGCAGCGATTCGCTTGCGCAATGGTGTGCATTCAAAATGGAGACATTTTTATGTTTGATGAGCCTTCTTCATATCTTGATGTAAAACAACGTTTAAACGCTGCTCAAACTATTAGATCTTTGCTACATAATGACAAGTACTTTACACTTAGCCTCCATATAGTATTTGATCTAAAAGTTGATTTTTTAGATTCATTATTGTTGTTGAGCACGATTTAAGTGTCTTGGACTATTTATCCGATTTCATTTGTTGTTTATATGGAGTCCCTGGAGCTTACGGAGTAGTTACCATGCCATTTTCCGTTCGAGAAGGTGCTATCTACTTTAGAAAACTTTTAGATCTTTGACTAAGTTAGCGTGATTTTAGGCATTAATGTTTTTCTCGACGGTTTTGTGCCTACGGAAAATCTAAGATTCCGTGACGAATCCCTGGTATTTAAGGTGGCCGAATCCGCTACAGAGGAAGAAGTTAAACGAATGAACCATTACGAGTATCCAGCCATGAGGAAAACAATGGGAAATTTCAAATTAAACGTTAACAAGGGACAATTTTCCGATTCTGAAATTCTTGTTTTGCTGGGAGAAAATGGTACTGGTAAAACTACATTTATTCGCATGTTGGCTGGCAATTTGGAACCTGATTCGGGCACTGGTAAGTTTTTTGACGCAAATCAAATGTTCTTTGTTTATAATTAAAAGTGTTTTAGCTGATTTGCCTCAATTACATATCAGTTACAAGCCGCAAAAAATTAGTCCAAAATCTCAAGGGATCGTCAAGCAGCTATTGCACGAAAAAATCAGAGACGCCTACATTCATCCTCAAGTAAATTGATCAAAATGAAATAAAGAAAACTCTTCAACTTTCTCGTGTTTCCAGTTTATAGCTGACGTGATGAAACCTCTGAAAATTGACGATATAATGGATCAGGAAGTTCAGAACCTCTCAGGAGGTGAATTGCAACGTGTGGCCATGACTCTTTGTTTAGGAAAACCCGCTGACGTATACCTAATTGATGAACCAAGTGCCTACCTGGATTCCGAGCAACGTCTAGTAGCAGCAAAAGTTATTAAACGGTAAAAAAATGAAGAAAAAATGATTTGGAAATTGCTAGAAACAATTTTGTTTTTTAGCTTCATTCTCCATGCCAAAAAAACCGGTTTTGTGGTTGAACACGACTTTATCATGGCAACGTATTTGGCAGACAGGGTGATCGTGTTTGAAGGGGAACCCTCGGTCAATACGACAGCGAATTCGCCGCAGAACCTTCTCGCAGGAATGAATCGCTTTTTGGAATTGTTAGGCATCACTTTCAGGAGGGATCCTAATAACTTCAGACCGAGAATTAATAAACAGGAGTCGGTGAAGGATGTCGAACAGAAACGGGCCGGTCAATATTTCTTTTTGGAAGATTAGATCCCCTTTATATCTTTTCAATTGAAACGTCGATTTCGTTAAGGAGTTTTTTGTTTGTTAAGTTGCAACAAGGAATGTGCAAGAATAAAGCAGTTTCAAAATTAACGTTTTTCTTTATTTGTTTTACGTTTGTTCTTTGTATTTACTTTTTTGTACACCCCATTATTTTAATTTTTCATAACTATATTTGGGTTGAATGGTGATGTTAAAACTGCCAACAACTATTTGTTTATTTTGTCTCTTTACCTTTGTATACAGGGTGTTCCATTTATCATGCACATGTGATTTTCTTGTAAACTAACGGCTTAAGTAAAAAATTTATTACATAAAATTATTTAATGGTATAGAACGCGTCAATTGTATTGAAAATGTTTTCTTAGAGCTCCCGCAGATTAGCGAATTTTAATTGGCCGATAGTATAGTTGGTTGCTTAAATAATATGATTTCGAATCGTTGGGTGTGCGTACATACATATGTTTTCATGTTATTTAAGTAACCAATTATATCATCGGCCAACTAAAAGTCGCTAATCTGCGGGTGCCCTTAAAAGCCATTTCAAGGTAACTTCAATTTTTTTCAGTGACCGCTATATTTTTTTAACCAAAATCGATTCACTGCAAAAAACTAAAGCACATTTGTAGAAATAACTTTTTTTAGAAATACAAGCACTTTTTCTTCAAAAATATTCCAAATTAATTATTGCAAAAAAACAATAAAAGAAAAACTTTCTAATGAAGTAAATAGTTCAAAATGTCTTTTTGCCATCAGTCATTGTCATCTTGTTGGCCAGTTGATGGTTTCAAGGCGTCCGATTGGACGTTCTGAAAATTTGTCAAGTATTCCTGGAAATATGAGCATTGTGTTGAAATCACATTGTTTTGGCACAATTCCAAATTTAATNTCCTTAGAGACAAATTTATCTCTAAAAATCTCTAATATTTTGCTCCGTTCAAGATCCCATTAATAAAATATGATCCGATCAAATTGATACAACCATGGACACTGATGCTCAACTTGTCTAATCCATCTCGAATTGTCAATGGACCAGTAATGTATGTTATCCCGGTTAACTTGTCCATGATTTGTGAAGATTGATTCATCTAAAAACAAGACTGGCATAAAAAAAATTAGGTTCCTGGCTATTTTTTTCTGAGCTCATTGGCAATACAAAAGTCGATTCCGAAAATCTTTTTCGTGAAGTTCTTGATATAGAGACATGTGATAAGGATGAAATTTATGACGGTGTAAAATTCGAAAAACACTGCTTTGTGAAATACCTGAAGTGAATGAAATTTTTCGAATATTGATATTCGGATCGTAAGCAACAGCAGTCGGAACATTGATTTCATTGCCTTCATTTGTTGCGGTATTTCTACGTTTTTTTTTTTGGTCTTATGCCAACATTTTCCAGTTCCTTGAAAATTTGTCACACCACTCTTTTCCGATATAAACGTTGATCGAATCACATTTGCCGCAAATTCTTTACTGTATAATGTAATTTCTGTATGATTATCATGACTATTTTCGCTATAAATTAGGATGATTTTAATAATATTATCTTGAATTGCATGAAAAGTTTGTCATTTTGATTGGAACTCTTTTTAATCTAAAGTAATAAAAAAATAGACAACATCTAAATTGACAAGATAGATTTCAACTTTTACTCGCTCATTTATCAATCCAGTTTGTTGTTATCTGCTGTTTTTAGCAACGTTTTTTATTGTGGGTTTATTTAAAAGATAGAGTTCATAAATATTTTCAAATAACACCAGAAAATATGCAAAAACAAATTAGGCGAGCTTGTCGGGAAATTACTTGTCATTTGTTGATGTCTATGATATGTTTAGAAAACATATTTAAAAGTGAATATGATTGAAGGCATTTTGAACATTTATTTCATTAAAAAACTTTTTTTCGTTATTTCTCTTTTTGAATAATTTGTTTAAAAAAAAAACAAAAATTAAAAGGAAAATTATTCCTACAAATACAGGGTGATCCAATTTAATTGAATAAAATTTAAAATTTAGATTCTACTAATCAATACTTTGATTCTACTAAAAATCGATTCGATCATTTTTTTTTCAACCACTTTCCAGATATTGGCGTTTAAATTGATTTTTCTTATATTTTTAAATGTTTTCAAATGTTGGTGAGTAAATTAGAAATTTTTTAACAGCAATCGATGCTTCCTATCAAAGGCAAGTTTTCCACAAACGGACGAATTGTCAAGTTCTTCTAGCACTTGTCTACAAACTTTCGAAAAAGAGAAAGAAATTGAGAATTTGCAATATTCAGCTTACACGCTTCCAAAAATGGATAGCGTTAATTGTCAGCTTCGTGTTTAGCATGCTTGACGAAAGACTTTCATTGTCTTCTAGAATATATAATAAGCACTTCTTTACTAACAATAAGCTTAATTCCTGAAAAATGTTAGTTTAGCTGTTTGAAAACATATCGTCCCCTTAATACTACAACTCGGTAACTCGAATTTTGGTCATTTTGAGTTATCTACATGTAGTTATAGAATTTTCTACGCTCTTTTTAGTACTGCACCTAGGTAAGTTCTATTGTGAGTCTAAAATCTAAATATCCACTTGCAAAATATATATAAGTCGCAAATTCATAGAAACTGCTGTGCTATAAGTACATTAAACTCAATTACTGAGATATTACTCGGCTGCTCCATGCCAAAACACAGTAAGTGAAAGTGAGCAAAAATTTGAATAAACGCTTTTTAGTATTATTGATTGGCCTTCAAAATGTATCTTATTTAGGAAAAAATTTTCTCTATTGTTAATTAACTTATTACATGATATAATTTTCCTCGTTATGATTTTTACTAATATATGATCCTAATCTTTGATATACCATATTCTGTTTTTGACGAAGAAAAATCAATTTGTATTTGTAGAAACTGGGTTTTGGATTGGGGAATTTGGCTGGAGAAAGTAGTTACTGTGTTTTGAACATCAAATTTCGTTACAACCGAGGCTACAAACTGCGCGTAAGATATCTGAAAAGATGCGGCTGATTTCAGTATTTACATATGTATATAAAGGTCATTTTTGAACAAAATGTTAGTTACTGTGTTTTGGCATGGAGCAGCCGTACTGATTTTGAGTTACCGAGTTGTAGTATTAAGGGGACGATATGAAAATTGAAAAATCTTTGAACATCAATATCTACAAATTGATTGAAGAATAATTTATAGAATTAAATTTGTTTATTTTGATTGGTAGAATATAAATTTAAAATTTTACTAGATGAAACTTGGTCACCCTGTATATTTAGTTTAGTGACATAACGCATTAGCATTTTTTTCGTTTGTAGAAAAAACAACAAATTTTTACCCTTCTAAACCTTTCTTTACCTTTCTTCTTTCCTTATCTAACAAAATATATGTGGGTCTTTTCCTCTATTTTTTTTATGATTTATTACTATGATGTTATGTTACTTAGGTAAGGTAAGGTCTAAATTATTCTTTTTTTTTAGATTATGGCTTTATAAGGGCAAATATGTATTTTTCTTGCAAATGATAAAAATTCCTAAAGCATTATAGACCGAAAAAAAAATTAAAAGAAAAATAAAAATAAAGAAAAAGATTTATTTTGTTAGATTGCCCTTTAGAAGGGCAAAAATTGTCTTTTTTCTTGTAAATGAAAAGAATGCTAAAGCGTTATGGGTCCCTAGTTTTTCGCAGTGAATCGATTTTGGGCAAAAAAATGGGGTGTCATTGAAAAAAATTGAAGTAACCTTAAAATGATCTTTTTTCCAAACGTTTTCAGTTCAATAGAAGCACCCTTTACTATTAAATCAATTCTACCTGACAAATTTCTTGCGGAAATCGATAGATTAGAAGAAAATTTCGTATGTACATGATAAATGCAACACCCTGTATAGTTGTTAGAATTATTAATCACATTTGAAAAAATAATACTTCACAGAATTACTTTTCTTATGATGTCAAAATGGGGTACTTAAATTACCTGTTATGTCATTTTATAAAAATATACGTCATCAGTTTGATAAACAGCCAAAAAGTAATTATTTGGTGAGAGAGATTTGGTTACTGTATGCTTCAGTATATTATAACCACAGAATAAATAAAATTATGATTATAACTTGTCGTACACGTAACAAATGACGTCATGGCAGGGAAAGTGGCACTGTTGTAAATTATTTAGTAAGATTTTTTACACAATTAGACAATTTGCAGCAAAAAAAAATTCTTCATAGCTGATATTTTGACAAAATTTATACTTTTTATATTTTTTACATCAAAAAAATAACATGAAGGGTCAAACGAAAAAAGGACAGAAAACACAATTAAATTGGGCATCGGCGATCTTGTAAATACTGACAGGTAATTTTTGATATTGAAATGCGATAACGTTTACGTCGCTTTTAATTAAAACTTAAAATATGAATAATTGTTTATTAAATGTAAATCTGAAATAAAAGTTTATACTATTGGACTATTACATTATTGCTAAACAATAATTGGAGTAATATTTGCGAATATAAAAATATATTCAATAACATAAAACCAGTATTGAGTTCATTGTTTATGTAAACTAAGTGATAGAAACTTTATATCATTATTCTCCCACTTCCTATTTATTTCCCCTGCCATGACGTCATTCGTGACATGTAAGCTAATAGCGTTTTCCTTTGGTTGCACTTTTTGGCACTCAGTGTATTTCTATCCTTTATTACTGAAGGTATTAAAAAAAGATGGAAATACACTGAGTGTCAAAAAGTGCAACCAAAGGAAAACGCTATAAGTTATATGAATTTTACTATAGGTATATAAAATGTTCCTTGTGGTTAATAGGTTATAGAAAACAGAAATTTTTACAGAGTGTTTCAAATGTAAACGTAATCCTTTCAGGGACATATTCCTTTCATAAAAATAAGAAAAAAAGTTTATATAAACATATCTAAACACCCATTATTTTCAAGATAGAGGATGTTTAAATTGAAGTAAATCAAAACAGTTTTTAAATTTCAAACGACTTAAGATTTTTGAATCAAAAAACTGATAGATTTAATGCAAAAAATGATCAGCTTTAGCCCTTCAACAGTGGCGAAGATATGAGAGCCAGGTGTCCTTTATAGAAATAGAAAATTGTAACACTCACTTAAAATGGTGTATCATATGCGACAATATGTTATACAAATTTTATGTCTCTTCTTAGTTTGTTGTATTTTAAATAGTTTTATCACAAAAAAATCTTTTTTTTACATTGTTTTGTTAATACCCTGTATATGAAGACCACTTTTCTACATAGTGATAAGCCACATAAACACAAAAATCAATATTATTGTTTCTTTCACACCTAATAATACATAGTAAGCGATTGTAGAAGAGTTGTAGCGATCATTTTACGGATGTCGACATAATGCCTAAAATTTTCAAGTTTCACTAATACATTTTAGATTACGTTCAAAAAGTTTGACGTGCAATAACTCAATAATTTGTTTTTGTGGCTTATCACTATAGAGAAAAGCGGTCTTCATATATACTCGTTCTATTAGAGTTTCTCTTGATAATATTATGTTTAATCAGAATCAAATAATTACTTACTCCCAGTTTTTACAGCAATATATTGACGGTCTCTGGATTAATGTATAGAAACAATACTTTTACATTTATTATTAGGCTTCTAAAAAGGAAAACAGTGAGGAAGAACGGTAGGTACAAAAACAAACTAACGAGCCTTCAGGGATTCACCTACCTGCCGATCACTGCAGCGCCAGCGCCACGGACTACACCGATCCTGCCAATGGAGGCCTTCCTAGCTCTTCTACCTCTTTACTTGATGGTAGAGGAGGACGCTCAAGGGGCTTCCTTAATATTAAATGACTGGGGACATTGGGAAAAGGAATGCGGCATACCGGGTACATATACTAGAAGAACATGGTGCGAGCTTGAGATCTCTGAATTACTCATATTAAGACGAGCTCTAACAATTATATATTAGGATGATCGCGATTTTGCCAAAGTAACATGTACTCAGTCTACTGCTGATGTATTTTGTAAAACATTCAATTATTTATTTATTTTTTTCAAACAATACAATTATCAAGGTGTAATTTCACCTGACAACTAAATAGTGGAACGTTAATAAAACTCGAAACAATTAATAGCTGATGACGTCCTCTTTAACCGTGATGACGGGGCGAATTCTGGCTGGCATACTTTCTAGTAATTCCTAGCAGAACTCAGATGTTAGAGTATTTATTGCTTTATTTGTTGAATTGCTCGTCTTCAATCGAAAATTGTTCGCATGCATTTGATTAGATAAAGGTTTTGTCATTTCATACCAGAAGGTCTCAGTGACGTCCAGATCAGGACTCTTAGCTGGCTGCGTTAAGGTTCCTAATCCTATAATGCAAGCCATGAGACTGTGGTTCAAAACTAAAGTTGCCGTGTAGGCAAACTAGTTCAATATTTGGTGGTATTCCAGCTTTCAAATTTTTTTGATACTTCCTTGAATTGATGATTCTCTCTATTAACTTTAACTAGATTTCTATGTAATTATTGCGACGTAAATATAACATATACAGGGTATTTTTTTTTCGTTGAGATATTAGAAGTATATGGAGAACCACAGACCCTATAAATATGAAAAAACAAAATAACTGTTTATTACTTTATTGATGTCGTTAGACGCAACGGTGTCCGAGAAATACGCGTCTTAAAGTGATGATACATGCAAATTATCACAGTGAAAGGAGAGCTATTGTTAGGTTTAAATATAAAGTTTTTTTTTGTTTTGAATTGTGGATAATTTTGACTTTGAACTATTAGTTTTTATGTTTTGAAGAGTTATTTCCGGGTTTCTCTGGATAAAAAGTAAGATAAGTTAGAAAAATGATTCTGACCCTCTGAAAATTTGTATGAATCATCAGCTTTAGATGCGTTTTTTTCCAGAAACCATTGCTGTTAGCGATGTCAAGATGTAGATTTTTTAAGTAGAAAAGGTAGGGAAGAAGATTGCATGCACCTTTTGGTACAAAAAAAGTCGCAACGATTTAAACGTGTCCGAACCGTTACTTGTAGTGGTCTCTACAAGATACGACTAAATTATTGATAAATTTGAATTTGACATCCCAAAATAGGCCCGGATGTGAAATTGGTAAAATCATCTGGAAATAATCAAAAGATCCTATAGAAAATGTTGTTTGTTTTTTCAACTTTAACATGCTGTAAGTCCGTTTTTCTCAACTTTTGGATTAAAGCAAGTTTAGTTAAATCGACTTACTTTAAGTCGTACTGTATCTAGTAAAGTGTTGACCCCTTTATTCTGGGACAGCCTGTATATATCTATACTACATAAATATGTCAATTTTTTCAGATTTTTATAGACTATAGTTTTCCATATACTTCTAAAATTTCAACAAAAAAAATACCCTGTATTTTTTATACATAATTTCAACAATTCCAATAATGGAAGCTCCATTGCAATTTTTCATAATAAATACCTCGCAGTCCAGCGACATGATTTTTTTCGGGACCTTCTTGCATTATTTGTACACCCTTCATTGTAGTATACATACATATGTAAAAACAACTACTTATTATTAACAATAAATACTGGCAGTTTTCAACTTCCTCATTAATTAGTTGATTTGTTTTTTTCACAACTATCCCAATATTTAGTTGTCACGCAAAATTGCGCATTATGCCATAATTGTGTTATTGTTTGAATACAAAATAAAATGGGACCTTGCAAAACAATTATACAGTTGCCTGAATATACAGGGTGTTTGAAAATTCAGTACATTAATTTTAATGGCAGATTCTTGATAAAATTCTAAGCAGAACATCTATGTATATGTACATATAGTTTTTTTCAAAAATGTCCCAAATGTGAAATATAGTCCAAAACATCTGACCAATGGGGGACGTTCGACGCGAACTTTGAGAGATCGACAATAGTATATCAGAGAGTCGTAACTCCTCTTTTACCCGATGTGGAGTTAACAATATTTTTAAATTGCACTTTTTTCATTTTCTATTGTGGTAAAAAATGGTGAGCCACGTTTGAATGGTTTGTTATATTTTTAATTTTGAAAATGTAGTCGTATCTAGTGTAAGTGAATTAGCATTGATATTTGTTTTGCTCGCTACCGAAAATTTCCATTTATAAATATACGACAATTTATTTCTGTGGTATTGATATACTCAAGTTAAATTTTAACTTGGTTAAAGCAAGCCAGATATTTTTTATACACTTGCCATCTTCTTTTCAACACTGGAATCGGCCCAATATACAGGATCATCCAAATGCCACGAGTCAATATTGCTATATTTTAAACGACAAGAGCTATATGGTCAATACATTAACACATNCTCAGATGTTAGAGTATTTATTGCTTTATTTGTTGAATTGCTCGTCTTCAATCGAAAATTGTTCGCATGCATTTGATTAGATAAAGGTTTTGTCATTTCATACCAGAAGGTCTCAGTGACGTCCAGATCAGGACTCTTAGCTGGCTGCGTTAAGGTTCCTAATCCTATAATGCAAGCCATGAGACTGTGGTTCAAAACTAAAGTTGCCGTGTAGGCAAACTAGTTCAATATTTGGTGGTATTCCAGCTTTCAAATTTTTTTGATACTTCCTTGAATTGATGATTCTCTCTATTAACTTTAACTAGATTTCTATGTAATTATTGCGACGTAAATATAACATATACAGGGTATTTTTTTTTCGTTGAGATATTAGAAGTATATGGAGAACCACAGACCCTATAAATATGAAAAAACAAAATAACTGTTTATTACTTTATTGATGTCGTTAGACGCAACGGTGTCCGAGAAATACGCGTCTTAAAGTGATGATACATGCAAATTATCACAGTGAAAGGAGAGCTATTGTTAGGTTTAAATATAAAGTTTTTTTTTTGTTTTTGAATTGTGGATAATTTTGACTTTGAACTATTAGTTTTTATGTTTTGAAGAGTTATTTCCGGGTTTCTCTGGATAAAAAGTAAGATAAGTTAGAAAAATGATTCTGACCCTCTGAAAATTTGTATGAATCATCAGCTTTAGATGCGTTTTTTTCCAGAAACCATTGCTGTTAGCGATGTCAAGATGTAGATTTTTTAAGTAGAAAAGGTAGGGAAGAAGATTGCATGCACCTTTTGGTACAAAAAAAGTCGCAACGATTTAAACGTGTCCGAACCGTTACTTGTAGTGGTCTCTACAAGATACGACTAAATTATTGATAAATTTGAATTTGACATCCCAAAATAGGCCCGGATGTGAAATTGGTAAAATCATCTGGAAATAATCAAAAGATCCTATAGAAAATGTTGTTTGTTTTTTCAACTTTAACATGCTGTAAGTCCGTTTTTCTCAACTTTTGGATTAAAGCAAGTTTAGTTAAATCGACTTACTTTAAGTCGTACTGTATCTAGTAAAGTGTTGACCCCTTTATTCTGGGACAGCCTGTATATATCTATACTACATAAATATGTCAATTTTTTCAGATTTTTATAGACTATAGTTTTCCATATACTTCTAAAATTTCAACAAAAAAAATACCCTGTATTTTTTATACATAATTTCAACAATTCCAATAATGGAAGCTCCATTGCAATTTTTCATAATAAATACCTCGCAGTCCAGCGACATGATTTTTTTCGGGACCTTCTTGCATTATTTGTACACCCTTCATTGTAGTATACATACATATGTAAAAACAACTACTTATTATTAACAATAAATACTGGCAGTTTTCAACTTCCTCATTAATTAGTTGATTTGTTTTTTTCACAACTATCCCAATATTTAGTTGTCACGCAAAATTGCGCATTATGCCATAATTGTGTTATTGTTTGAATACAAAATAAAATGGGACCTTGCAAAACAATTATACAGTTGCCTGAATATACAGGGTGTTTGAAAATTCAGTACATTAATTTTAATGGCAGATTCTTGATAAAATTCTAAGCAGAACATCTATGTATATGTACATATAGTTTTTTTCAAAAATGTCCCAAATGTGAAATATAGTCCAAAACATCTGACCAATGGGGGACGTTCGACGCGAACTTTGAGAGATCGACAATAGTATATCAGAGAGTCGTAACTCCTCTTTTACCCGATGTGGAGTTAACAATATTTTTAAATTGCACTTTTTTCATTTTCTATTGTGGTAAAAAATGGTGAGCCACGTTTGAATGGTTTGTTATATTTTTAATTTTGAAAATGTAGTCGTATCTAGTGTAAGTGAATTAGCATTGATATTTGTTTTGCTCGCTACCGAAAATTTCCATTTATAAATATACGACAATTTATTTCTGTGGTATTGATATACTCAAGTTAAATTTTAACTTGGTTAAAGCAAGCCAGATATTTTTTATACACTTGCCATCTTCTTTTCAACACTGGAATCGGCCCAATATACAGGATCATCCAAATGCCACGAGTCAATATTGCTATATTTTAAACGACAAGAGCTATATGGTCAATACATTAACACATGGACTGCCACAATGTTAAAATAAAAACCACAGATCTGGCCAATAGTAGTATTTATTTTTATTTTTTCCCAGCAAAACGTATGAGAAGATATATTTTGTATTCAAATGTGTGTTACATGACAGACTCTTATGCCTTTTTAAGTGAGAGACGATCGATATTGTCGAAATTGTGAGACACAGCATGTGTGTCTCATGGCAGTCTACGTGTTAATCAAGATTTGAAAAAAATTGTTCATTTTTTTTTTGAGACATTAAGAAAAATCTAAATTTAATTTTAATGTAAAGCCAAAACTAAAAGTTGTTATAAAAACTGTTTCATACAATAGTTTTATGGTTTTTTCAGCTCCTGGCATATGCCTTTTTCTAAATTTTGTAGTGGATTTAGTTATCGAAATAATGACATCGATATAATTTTCTTAACTACAGATCTGGATCAATTTTTGTCATATTTTGAGAGTGCTATTTAATATTTTTTTAAAAAATTGTATTGTCTCGTTTTTTTTTTAATTATTATTCTTTATTGTTTAATGATAGTTCAATTTAATTGATGAAAAATATCTGGGTATTAAGAATCGTCTCTTTAACGAACTTTTTTAATGTCATAATTCTATTGTTTATTTTAAAGTTTTTCTTATAATTTTAAATAAGTAAATTACGGGAAAAAACCATTTTTAATTAACGATTTATTAGTTACTAGAACAATACCAAAAAGAAAGTTTTCAAGAAAGGTGTTATCGAAAAGAAAAAAGAAACAAGAAAGAAATGACTCAAATTGTTTCTGTGGAAGAAGAGGGCATGGAACCTCAAACCACTATTACCACCGAAAAGAGAGGGAGTTCAGAACTAAAAGTTATTATTGAGCAACTGCACTAAATACGTCCCTAGTTACTCCTTTTTTAAAATAAATCATAGAAATAAAGCTGTTTCATATTTCTGGCCATGGCTGTATATAAAAATTATCCGAGTTCATATTTAAAAAAATTAAGTTAGTTTCATTATCCGTTGGCCTAAGTGCTACCTAATAGGGCTCCTCGCTCCCATTATGGAAGAGGAATAGGTTCCTAAAAGCGTGACAAATCATTGCAATTGAAAAAAACACTTAACTAGGTCCGGTCCTATCTGAACCTTTTCCTTTGCATTTTTCCGTCTATTGAGGGGGTCAGATACAATTACACATTGAACAGACTCGTCTTTACAATCAATTTCTATTATCTGGTCACTTGCAGCAAGCACAATTTTAAAATTGAAATTTTCATTGCAATCTCCTATACCACACGTCGTTAACATAGCAAAGTATGTTAATGACGTTTTTCTGCTCATCATCAATGAATGAAAGTTGGCAAAACTGATTTTGAGGTAAGATGAAAAGGAAAACTCCTTATTTTTTTCCTCATCAGATATATGCCTATTTTGGTAAGGTTCATTCAGTTCTATGAAATTAGTGTGTTTTAGTAAAACAAAAATAACTGTCATAATTAAGTAGGCTTTTATTTTACAATCACAAATGTTTTCTTTCTGTTTTGTTTTGTTTTTTTTAATTAAATATTGCTATGTTTCAAGATTTAAAAAAATTCTTATACACAATATAGTAACAGTAGTAATTTTCCTTTTGGATATTTAGAAAACTTGCAAGATATGTTCAGTATGTACAAAAAAATTGAGCTACAATCGTCTACCGACTAAAAAACAATTGATATAATGAGAGTCTTTTGTTTTTCATTTCATTTAGGCGACAATGATCGATAAGTTTCACGTGATATGGCAGGCAAACGTTTCCAAAAAAAAAAAAATAATATAGAACTAAAAGCTCGACTTCTATCAAAAAAATATACAAAAATTTACAAATAAAGAATAATAATAAGTAAATTATATACTTACGTACAACTATAAAGTAGTGAGCAAATGCGGTGAAAATAAAGGACGTTAAGTACAAGAAAAATTAATATAAGTGACAACTACTCTTATTCTAGGCCTTGTTGAAAGTCGAAACTGTGTTCTGATCAGTGTCAAAACTCCTTCACTTTGAATCGTTGTTGTTGACGTTCCAAACAATAATTAATTATTTAAAAAATATACATATTTCAATAATTTTCAATATACAAAAAATATCTTTGGTATAATAATATTGTTATAACAAGAACATTTCCTTTTTAAGTCAACAATTTTAGTAAAAAATAACATTTATTCTAAGCACGTGATTGTTATACAAAGAGGCCAGTCTGGACTGAAATGCTCTTGAAAAAGCACCTGTTCCTGGCATCAGCACATGTACTAAAAGATATGAGATAAGAGGAAAACAAAGAGAAATTGACTAACATGGAAGCTCTAATCGGATAGTAAAAAGTCGCTTGAAAATTGACAATATTCCAATTTCGATATGTTATTTACAAAAAAAAACGAGTTCCAGTTTATTTGGGCTTGAAACTTCACATTTTATGGCACACCATAGGTATTAAATTTTGTGCACTTCCGAATCACACGCAGCCCACAGCGTAAGGAATTAAAAAAAAACATCAAAACATTAATTCGGCAATTGTCTGGAAAAAAATCAATTCAAACTTCATCAGTCTTGTCAATCTTAATATTAACTTTTTTAAACAAATTCTACACGTGCGTGGCTAAAGTTCCCCGTTTTATTGTCGAACTGTTCACTATGTATTGACTGGTAGGCGAACTGGGCAATCGAGTCACCTGAGGAACACTCCCATTGGCACCCCCCATTAGTCCCACCCCAATTCCACCACCACCACCATTTGTCACTATAGTGTTCACTGGACTTGCACTGGCTGTGATCATTACGCCCCCACTGCTCGTTATAGCCAACCGGGAGTTCTCTCTACTATAAGGAGGAGGCGCAGGCGTGGCCACGGGATTGGCCGTATTTGGAGTGGGCAGTCCGACGTTCGGGTTCCTTAAGTAAGGGTTCCCGTACGTGGCACTGAATCTCGGATCGATTCCTGGTATCGATCCATTCGATTGCGACAAATGCAAATCGGACAAATCATTTAGTGGAAGGGTGTTGCCGTTCGTAGTACCGCCCATCAAGTGATTTTGAAGAGAATTTAATTGGAGACGGGTGGATTGAAGGCTGTCTCCTCCAATGGAGGTGGAAGAGATTGGTGGCTGCATCACTGGTGGGTTGTAATCACGCGAATAGTCAACATAAGGAACGTAGCCGTTGTTGTTTTGCCCGTCCTACAAAGAAAATACTTATATAGTTTTTAGGTGTCAATAATGCCAAGCTTATTAGGAAAAAGCATAATTTATTTTGGAGGGGGCGAGTATTTGCTCAACTTTTCAATTTTCCTTGAGAGGCGAAATCGATCGAAAATCGTTTCGAGTTTTCCCTCAGATGCGACCGCCCCCGATATTTACATAAGACCGTAGAAAAGCCGTTTTATTATTTTTATAGACCGCACACCCTGTCGTCTTTTCGAGGACCCGAAATTTATTTTTTCGAAAAAGGGCGCAGTTGGGAAAAACTTAAACAGAACATTCAAATAACGTTTCTGAACGCCACCTAGTCCGTTAATAGTTGAGAATTCAATTGTTTTTAAAAGGAGAACTTACTTTTGGCGGGAAGTTCGGTTCAGTGTAATCATTCGAATATCGATAAATGTCTTGTCCGGCAACGTTGACTGGACCGGCCAAAGGCACCCCAATCCTAGTAATGACCGATTCGCTGCCAGTTTCCGATTCAGCGCCAGGAATGTAGTCCATGTCGCAGTGTACGTTGGAATTAGATGAACCGGTCCTGAGATCAATTTTCAAATCGGAAATGTTCGAACTTCGGTCCGATTCCTTGCATTGTTTCTCAATACTATGGACGTCTGGAAATTAAAAAAAATTATAGAGCGTAAGTTGTTAATCAACCTACACCCCTCTCTTAAGGGCAACCTGAATAAAATTCACATCAAGGTTGGATCGATAAAATAAAAACGACAGAGAGTGAGTAAGAGAGAGAGAGAGAGGAGGGGGTTATTAACAGGAGTTACTTTGCAGTATTTATAATGGGGCAACAGATCGATCGACCAGATTAGCGTATAATACTCACTGTCTGAAGGAGGTTTCTTGTTGCCCTGCCTCTGGCAAAGAAATATTATCATTATGACGATAATTAGCAGGATTATGGCTCCGGCCGCTCCGACCACCACGATCAGCATGGGAAACGTCTCTGGAAAATGCGGTAATTTTTAGAAACATGAAGTGGACGGTTTAATTTTTATGTCATGAAGTTCCCTCCCTACATAAAATGGTAACGAACCGTACCGCCATACTTTTTTTTGTTAAATAGACACTTTAATTTACGCCACCCCATCTGCGGGTCGACTTTCCCCCGATTCATTCGTCACCCTTAAATTCGCGTGAGTCTGTTGCAACTCAATCCACAAAAGTACAAAGGGCAATTTCTTAATTTCAAGCATCGACCCTGTAGTAAACATAATAGCAACAGTTAGCCAGTCGTCCGGTCGCGACGGTCACCGAAATGGGCGCAAAAATCGATACGGCGAGAGGACGAAATTTGCCATTCAGGCTAATTTTTATTTATTCTAGTGGATTGGAAAACCCGGGCCCAGAACAACGAATTAAAAAATGAGTCGTTACATTGGAATTATTTATTGAAAAACTCACTTTGCGGCATGAGACTGATTTCCACCACGTCGCTCCCATATGGATTACTGACGCTACAATTGTACATTCCAAAGTGTCTTTCCTCAGATTCCCTTATGATCAATGTGGATTTTATGCCCTCCGGCAAGGGATCCTCTAAAATTGAGTAATCCTGGTCGTGCAAGTCCACCTCACGTCCATTAAAAGTCCATATTACGCGTTCGGGAGCGGGAATCGAAAAGGCAATGCATTCCACTCTTACGTTATCACCTTCGATACCAAATTGGGTTTTATGAGACACTATCGATGGCGGACCTGAAAAATTAATACTAATTACTTAAGGTACCTTCGACGAATAAATTTCATTGTAATTTCCTATAGAGGTATAAAGTTTTTTTTGCGTTTGTTTAAGGACACTATCATCCTGTCTTTCCTACAACATGACACGTACATAAAGAATCCCCCAGAGGTTCGTAAATAAATGGAGTTAAATTAAAAATTGGAGGCTATTTAGATAATTATGGGGCGTGGCCTTGTGTCCTAGCGGGCGACAACTGTATATTAAAGGACTGAAAAAGAACTCTTGGGAAAACGGGCACACACATATGACTCTCTTTGTTTCCCTCTATCTCTCTTGATCAGTAATGGAAGTCCAGTCGCCTCTTTTTCACACTAATATATTCATCAGATGACGGGGCAGCAACAATGGGTTTTATCGTAATATCGATACAAACATAACAAATCTAACGACGCATACATTAACCTCACTAATATTTACCTTTAAGATAAATAGCCGCTTCAGCACCGATATCCTGAAACCCCGGCACGTGTGCTTTACAGTAATATCGACCGGCATTGGTTTGATCCACTCGTAGGGTCAGATTCGGACTGGTACTCACTTTCTTGTCCTCATGGTACCAGGTAATGTCTGGAAAAGGGTTCCCATCGACATCACATGTCAGCACTACATTAGAACCTTTCGTATAAAACAAATAATTAAAATTAATATTTAAAAAAAAATTCTTAAGAAACTCCTTACCTAGTTCAGCTTGAATAGAACGAGGTTTCGAACGAAATTGAGGACCATCTGAAAAAAAATTAACATTTATTAAGAGTTCTTAATGGAAAACTATACAAATTAGGTAATTTTACGTTGGCAGCAGGAGATTTCTTCTTCAAAAGTGTAATTTTGTATTTTTCGTACATGCCTTGTTGGGCATATTATTTCCTCCCCCATTTTACAAAACATAATATTTTATATTCATGAGCCGCTTATCGAACAAGTGGCTAAAGCTTTCCGTACACGTCGCCACCCCACTGGCGGGTTTTTTTACTCGAAAACAGTCGGTGGCCGGTGGACGGTCGTCCTTAGACGCCTAATCCAATAATAATTGCCGTACACACGAACACCGAGGGGGCCGCATGCAGATTTCCTTAGGACGTGGAAATTATTGTCGTCTATGGAAATTTACTTTTCACTTGTCCGGCAGGTTAACTACCTATAGAAACTTAGCGGCAATTTGCTGACAGGGAAAATACATCGGCAAGAGGCAGCTTTTCACGTTAAGTTGCTCAAATTGCCCGGCACCGACTAGAGCTTTAACAATGCACCCTTATTAACTAACTATATTCAGCCCGAAATTCGTTAATAATCACGTAATTCTCCATTAACATACAATTATTGAGATAAAATACACAAAAGGGTATTAACGTTTCAAGAACCATCAATATTTAGCTTTGATGTTATGTTAACTCCCATTGCTAGTACTATCGATTTATGAGTAGAATAGTACATTGCATGACTAGGGTAGAAAGACAATGATGACAAAAACCAAATACAAGCTGTTAAATGACTTTCGTCCTACTTCATTCAGAACAAAAGGTGAATTGCGGTCTGTAATCGGGCACTTTTGTCTCGCCTTGCAGGCGTTAAAATTTTTTTCTATGCATGCGGCTGACATGAAATATCATATCATATTTGAATATCTGTCATATCTGTGTTGATTCTCGTAGTTCTGTGTACTCGTATGAAAGCCAGTCAGTTAACAAATCTGTGACTGCCCTGGAAAACTGATGTGATTCCAAGTAAGTTTTGTATATTCTTCATGCCAGTCTTTTTTTTCAGGGATAACAAAACCGTTCTAGAACTGTTGTTTCTATTAGGTTTTTCATTCTATATATTGTGATTTTTGAGCAACACTACGTGACAGAGACTATGATATAGTCATATTATGATAAATTTAGTTTCAGTTATTATTAAAAAAAGGGAAAAAGAGAATGTGAGGTTAGTTTTAGTTTGAAAAAAACGACCATTATTGTTGAAAAAGTAATTTGTTATACATTTTATTTTCTGTGATTCATATGCAAGAGAAGTGATCAATGTTCCTGTATTGATTTTGTATATCGACTTTGGTAGTCTGCGTATTGTCTCCATACTTTCGTATATTTTATCCCATTTCTGAGTCGGTGAACCGAGTAATTTCTTTTGAAGCACGATACCAGGAATCATGAGATATAATAAATAAATAGTATTAAAAAATCATGATGCCCATTTATTGGATTATTTAAAAATCACGATATAGCTCAACATTAATGAAAAGTCCATTTTAGAACGGTTCTGTTACTCTTTTGGAACAAAACTATTTTGTCGTCCATATACAGTTGAGAAAAAGCATAGAATGAGATTAAAGAAAATTCCACTAAAAATAAATGGAAACGTTATGTGCTGTCTTCATAATCAGTGATGGGAATTAACTCCCCGCAGAGTTTATTAAGTAACGACAGAAAGTCATCGAAGTATGAACGGAAATGAATTTTCCATAGAGTTATAAATATTTATGTAAAAGTTATTTCCATTTTGAAATCGACGTTGGAAGAAAATGAGTCGTTAAGAGGCTTTAGAATCTAAAGCCGACCGAATTGCATTTCGGCAACCACACAATGAATGTTCAACGTTAACTATCCAACTAAAAAATCGATAATAATTTACTCACAACTTATGTCTAAGGATTGGCTTTCCTCGCTTTTCCCAACCGCATTGTGCACCTCGCATTTGACGATTGCGTCGTGGTGTTTTCTCGATACGTTGTGTAGCACCTATTTGAAAAATGAAAAATTCCTTTCCATTATCGCCATCCAGAATGGAACAAACAATGTGAACACACTTACCAATTCGGTGGTGAAATCTCCTATAATGGGCTCATCGTTCAGGAACCATTTGTAGGTGACGTCCGAAGGATTTGCATCAGCTCTGCAACCAAGTCGTACCTCAGAGCCTTCGGGTATCCGACCGCTGGGAGCTGTTCCCGATAGAACCGTTACAGTGACTTTGGGTGCGTATTTCACCTAAGACATTTGTCATTATCATTAGATTATGGAATCCAATTTGAATGTTAAAACAACAAGCGTTTCGAAAATTATATGATTATCTTTTGGTCCTTGCGGTAATAAAGCGGTTTAAGGCAAACGACATTTTGTCGCTTTGTCACTCTAATTACGTTTACACGCGGATTGTTCGGAGCCGAGACACAAAACTTTTATTTCATCGGCAAAATGGAACGGGAACGGACGGGAATTCGGTTAGGATGAAATACATAGTTACATACATATATATATTTTAGACGCGTTCCTTTTATGCCATTGCGGCAAAACTCATTCATTACATTATAATAATACGGAGGTCGGTATGTTTTTTTTCTTCAAGTGAGCGGCACGCTATTTGATCTTCAGTTATTCCTCCCTGCAGGCGAGAACAAGGAGGGCAATAAAATGGTTGGAGATATTCAGGGCAAAATGGAAAAACGAACTCCATGCTAGGAAACTGCCATTAAATATTTATAATTTCAAGGCACCAAAAGTAAGAGAGTGAGAGATAGAGAGATGGCAAAATGTAATGCAGATTTTTTTTTACCTCCAACTTAAGTTTCGCGCTCCGATGTGTCCTCTCCGCGGTATTTTGAGCTTGACACGTGAAGGTTGTGTTGTGGTGTAACTTTCTTGGCGTCAATTTCAATATGGACTTGGCCGTATGTCTTCGATGGTCGGGCAGTTCTTCAACAAGATACTCGTAGCCTTCGGTTAGGACATTTCCTAAAATTAATAATTATTATTTAATTAGAGATTCGCTCATAGGAACACCTACCATGTCCATCGATCCACGTTATCTCAGCTGGAGGTTTACCTCCATAACTGATACATTCCAATTCGATTTCCCTATCTTCAGTGGTTACCATGTAGTCACCTTGAACGATTTTTGGAGGGTCCGGGGGGACCAGGACTGTAAGAGTGGCAAAATTGCTACGAATTCCTGGTTGCCCTAGAGGGCCAGGCGATACCTGGCACTGATACTTTGCGTCATCGTCCAGCATCACCGGATAAATGTCCAAAGAATAGTCGCCTGGAAAAGACATAGCGTCAATGCATTAAATTCGATGAAACCTCATAAAATTTTCTATTGAAACGCTTTTACTACTTGTTGATCAATAAACGACGACTTTTATTAGAGGAAACGTTGAACTTGTTGAAATATTTATTCACAATGTTGTTGTCAGAGAAAGAACGTTCTAACTGGCATCACTGGTTTTTTTATTGGATCGTAAAGTTTTTTTTCTGGAAAATCCATTACTAAGATGAATTTTTAATTAAAATATTCGTTTTCAAGTGTATTATATAATACAGACACTTTTAACACATGAATTTTCATATAAATGCATGTAAGCACATCGATATATGTATAAATAAGAAAGTTTGTGGTATCGTAGGAAAAAAATGGTTCTTTAAGTTGTGCAGCTTCACCATTTTTTTTTGGTACGTCAAGTTGGATGGCCTGCGGATCTCTCAGGACATAAACTGTTTCTTTAACACTGCAATATATATTTTTACGAACCGAGGAAGGTCTTATATAAAGGCGTTAAGAGGCCTCTCGAGAGAGTGTGAGGGAACGAGGGAGCAAAAAAATTTCCTTTTGGCTTCAAGCTTATTAACGATCGAGCTGAAAAAGCTTTTTGCCGCACGCATTAATTAAAGCCTTCTAATCTAATCAACGGCAGCTTGAAAGAAAAATATCCAGGCCACCTGTTCCTCCATCGTTTTGGTGCAATAAAATCGATTTTTCGGCCTGGTGCACCTCATAGTACGTCCATGTAATAACTATAAAAACTTTACTAAAAGATAGATTAGAAGCCCGAGTCCAATTAGTGTCTTATCGTCTGTTTTACAGCTGCAGGAAAAGAACCATCCGGTTATCTTAAAAATTTCTTGTTTGAACAAATACGAACGAGGACGAAGAGAGGCAATGGTGGAGAAAAAGTTATATTAAATTTTCTTTTGGAAGAAAAGCGATATAATCCGAGTACACGGGACCTCAATTCAAAACACAAACAGAAACAGAATTTAAATATTGTCGGTCAGCGTCTAGGGACGAATTCGACCAACACGGCCCACGAAGGGATGCTCCAAGTAACATAGCGACATAACAGCTTTTCACCGCCCCCGGGAGGACAAGGAGGTATATGGATCTCCACGTGGAATTACTTCTCCAAACCGCCATTCATACCGTTTCTCTTCCTTCCGACCATTTTAATAATAAAAATTTAACAGTACGTAGGTGGTAACGTGTGTGGCCCAGTCTATCCATTTAAAGTTTCCATGAAAAGTTCTATGTATTGTTCCGGGTAAATTGGCTCTTGATGGGAAATTTCCTCCGGTCTTGACACGTGCGTTGTTGTTAATAATTTTCGTCTAACGGTTTCGGAAAGTTAGTTTAGTAATTAGGAAACACGAAATGGGGGGCTCGAGCCGATCCTGTAATTGAGAAAATAAACAAGTGCAGCAGGCAGCAGGCCAACCGGGCGGAAAGTTTTCCTCTCTTCTAGATAGAGAATGTTTTCACACTTTTAGTTCGGACATCATCGGCAAGGGGAGACGTTTGTTTAAACGATTTCTTAACGGTGCGACTGAGAAGAGATTTCGCACAAATTGAAACATTAAATAAACTCGAACGAAGAAGTAGAGGAAGATGATGGGCATCAAGTTTTTCCGAGAGCGAGACGGACGAAACGAAAAAGAGATTTCTTTCGAAAACGAAACGAACGACAAGATTGTCTTTAGCATTCGTAAACAAATACAATTTGGAAAGTAATTTGTATTCAGCCGGTGGAGTTCCACTTGAAAGGAGGAAAAACCGTATGACATGGATAAAATTGCGTGTATATACGTGTATATACGTTCGAGAGGATGGAATTTGTTTCCATTCTTAATCGTTTAAATTTTCTTTTTACAGTTAAAAACGTGACTCGTGCTCACAAATGGATTTTAGCTTTCCAGTGTAGAAAAGTTAAACAGCTTTTATTTGTTGTGCCACTTAAACTGAAATATCCATACGGAGAAACGCAATGAACACACTATACGGACAAATAGCCAAATAGAAGTTTCCTTAAAATTTAACACGACCATTCTATCTCCTTTTGTTGCTGAGAAAATTGCGAAATTAAGCCATGAATTGCTGAAAACTTTATTGAATTTGAAAATAAATTGCATTTTGCATACAGTCTCTCTCTCTCTCTCTCTCTCTCTCTCTCTCTCTCTTATTTAACCGCTAGATCTTATGCAATTGCCTCTAATGCTGGCCGTGCTTGTAGTGACTGGTGTTCTCCGCTCACTGGTGTTCCTCAAGGCTCTGTACTTGGGCCTATTCTGTTTTCAATATATGTCAATGACATATTTCATGTTCTTAAACACTCTAAATGCTTAATGTTCGCGGATGACCTTCAGATTTATCTCACTTGTTACAGCAGACAGCTTCCTCATTTCTTTGATCTATTAAATGCTGATATAGATTCTATATCTCGTTATGCTACTGCTAACTCTCTAACACTTAATCCTAGCAAAACCAAAGCTATTATATTCGGCTCTTCCTCCTATCTGAAAGACATTTCCGAGAGAGGATTAGAGTCCTTGAGGGTTGGTGGTCAGGCCATATCGTTTGCCGGTGAGGTAAAGAGTTTGGGTATTATACTTAGATCTGATCTGAGCTGGTCGTCTCACGTTGCTAGAGTATCTCAACAAATTAACTTTGCTTTGTATAGACTTAAGCGCAACAGGAGTGCCTTAAGCACTCAGCTTCGTATCCGGCTTGTGTATTCTCTCATTATGCCATACATAGATTACTGTCTCCTCGTCTATTATGATGTCTCGACTGAGCTGAATACCAAGCTCCAACGTTTGATCAATATGTGTTTGCGTTTTGTCTATGACTTGCGACGTGGTGAGTCTCTGGCGCCGTACTACGCGCTGCATAGTCTTCTTTGCTTAAATACTAGAAGGAAATATTTTGCACTTCAATTTATGTTTAAAGCTGCCAAGCGGGCACTGCCCCAATACCTGCTGGACTCTTTTCAGTTGCGAGATCCGCATCGGCCTTCCACCTCTAGAGTGGACGTACCAGGACCATTTCAGTATCCTTTAGTCAGGACGCAATCCTTAGCAGCGTTCATCACTGTTGATGGAATTAAGCTCTGGCAGTCTCTGCCTCCGGACGTGCTGGCATCCACCACCTTACCGATGTTTCGATTGCGTCTTAAGGATCACTACTCAATCCACTCTTAACATGTCATTGCCGCACTCCAAACAAATGAGAGTGGATATTCAAAATTAGGGCTGTTATCTCCCTCAACGTACTGAAAGTTCCATACATGTTACTATCTTTCAACTCGCCAATCTGTTTTACTGCAAACCTCGCACAGATAATTGAACTAATTGTGCGGCTGATCACTAGCCTGTCATCCGCTTACTTGTCTTAAAATTAAAACTCGCTTTATATAGCTTTATACTTATGTTTTTACTCATTAGATTGGTGATTTGTCTGTAGTGGTTCGCTGTATATAGCTTAGATGTTAGTATCGTCACTGCATAGTATGCTAAGCGCTGTAGTATTATTTCTTTTTTTTATTTCTTTTTGTTCTGCTAATTGTCTCAATTTTACGTATATTCAAACTATGCATTAGTTGTAAATGGTTCATAACATTATACTGATATTCCCAACTTTGTTGGTTCATATAGTGAACCATCAGCCAGGTTACTTAGCAACATAGTTAGCGGTCTAGCATTTCCCTATTTCTTTTATTCTTTATTTCTTTTCTTTATTTCTTTGCGTTCTTATTTCTTTAGGTTTTACTATTACTATTACTAATTTCTACTTTAATTTTGGTTAGGTTAATTATTATTTTTAGGTTTA
>JABRWK010000002.1:2734189-2769719 GCA_013372445.1 Hypothenemus hampei | reverse complement strand
TATACAGGGTGTTTCATAATTGAATGTCAATATTTTAAGGGGCGATTCTTGAGGCTATTTTAAGAAAAAAAGTTTCTATAAACATGGGTCCGCAAAAGTCTCGTAAGAGAGCTACGGTCCTTCGAAAGTGGCCCCCAAGAAATGGTTTTTATTTAATATCTCAGGAACCCTTCGAGATTCAGCGATACAACGTCGCTTACGAGTTATTATTAATAAGGGCTACTATTTTACAATATTGACCAAAACTAATTTGAACCATAGGCGTGCGAAACCTGAGGGGATAGAAGTACATGAACTAAACATAACCACACCTTCGGTACCGCACGCTTATGGTTCAAATTACTTTTGGTCAATATTGTAAAATACTTGTCCTTATTAATAATATTTCGTACGCGACGTTGTATAGCTGTATACCCAAGGGTTCCCGAGATATTAAATAATAATCATTTCTTGGGGGCCACTTTCGAAGGGCCATAGCTCCATTAGGAGGCTTTTGCGGATCCATGTTTATGGGAACTTTTTTTCTTAAAATAGCCTCAGGAATCGTCTCTTAAAATATTGACATTCAATTATGAAACACCCTGTATTTAAGTTTACTGTCTTATTTTTAGGTTGTATTGTTATGATTGAGCAATAAACTGTGTTAGTTAGACAATTACTGATCTGGGCCTTTTGTCATAATAGACAAAACTGAGCAAAAAACTGCTTTATTTGACATAAATTCAGTTGAGTTAATTTTTTTATCAATTTCATTTTTTTTTGGACTTCTCGCAAAATTGAAAGAGATATGGACCTTCCTATGTATATGTAGAACAAAACCTGTCTCCATCAATTTTTGGAATATTCTCCAACCTATACGTTTAGAACGCCGCGTATAAATATTTTATTTATTTCTCCATAAAAGTGAAAAAATGCCAACATCCATTTCCAGACATGTTAACGATTGGATGGGTTCTAATGGGATTAAAGTTGTTCGACAAACACAGAATGTCAATCAAACATAGTAATTTATAAAAAAGTGTTAATACTTATTAGTTTTCTTCCATTTTTAATTTTATAAGCAAAATATCAGTCTGTATTTCACCGATTCACCCCGTATACGAAATAAATGATATTTTATTCATTACAGCAAAAACGTGTCGGATCCTTTTATTTTTATAGGTCTATATATGTATAGGGGGGCAATTCGCCTTCTTCTTGTTATCAATCGTAATTTTTCGTTCGGAACGTGCTTCGAAAGCGAAGAGTGGATGAGAGGCAAGCATAAAGAGAGCGAACATTGTTAAATAACGATTCGCGTTTTGCGCTCAGGCAAATAGGACTCTTAAGCTTTCCAACAAATAAACATACATCGTGGAATATTCTGTTCTCTCCATTTCTATCCTTTTCCCGGAGCCCGACGTTCCGAAAGACAAACAAACTCAGCCGACTGCGCCACACTAACGACTTTGGTCCAAACACAACCCAGTGTGTATGTGTATGTGTATGTGTATGTGTATGTGTATGTGTGTATGTGTGTATGTGTATGTGTATATGTGTGTGTATATATGTGTGTGTATGTGTCAATATTCGATTTGTAGAAGGGCCTTATGTATGATGATTATTATTATTATTATTATTATTTCGTGCAGAGAACCATGACGATATAATTTATTTCTGGTACTTTTTCATGTTAAAATGTGAAAAATGAGCGGTCGCTTTATTTTGACTTGTTGCTCTCTTGTCGTTGACGGGGCAACTCCTCCTTCCAGTTTTTAATGAGGAAGAGAAGAGAGGGAATTTATCGTTTGTTTGAACAAAATCCGAAAACATTCCAGAGGGTCATGAAGAGAGATAGAGAGAGATTGTGAGAGAGGGATAGGGGAGAGAGTCATCCCCTATCTTAAGGGCTAATGTAGTTTCCCCTCTTACCCCGCGCATACAAGAGTTCCTGTTGTTTTAAAATGAGAAATAATTACTCCGGGAATATCTTAAGCCGAGCCCAAAACACAAGGAGATTCCTCCGGAAAGTGGATTCTTATTAACTCTCCTCTCCTCGCCTTTACCCACCCCACTTTGTTTTTAGTGTAGTGGATTCCCTAATTTCCCCGTTAAGGCCCGCATTCTTTCTAGGAATTAAAGGGGGCGGAGGAATTTTTACTGTTGCCAATCTTTTTTTCGCAACCGAGATCGGTTTTTAATGGTCCTTCCAATCCATATTCGTTTGGAATTAACGCAGACATGTGTACACTCCTAATGGATAATTATGGTCATTAACTGTAACGATCTTGATGAAGTAATCTTCTTACTACGCTTATCTTAAATCGCCAATAAAATTATGTCAAATTTATTTAGTTTTACGATATCGAACCACTTGTACAGGTGTTCGAGGACAAGAACAAGAAGAAGAAGAACAAGAAGACGAGGAAGAAGAAAGAATCGAAAAAGGGGGAACCGATCTATTTATTAGATTATTAGATGAAATCCGTAAGAAGGAGAGAAGGAGAGTGGGCTAAGAGTAAAATGCAAGAAAATCGTAAAAACAAGATCCGACCTCGTAAAGAAAAGATTTTATTTTTGTTCGGGGCCCATAATGGAATTTGTCAGATTAAAGGTGTTGTCTCGGCTATTGAAAGCTGCTGCTGCCGTTGACGAAATTGGCTTCGAGAAATAAAAACGTAATCGAAACGAAGAAGAGTTTAATGCAGTCGGAAACGTCTTTTCTCTCCCTCGACTGCAAAAATTTATTTTTCGTCACAATCTAATAACAGAAATTAGTATTCTGCATTTCCAATCCAAACAAATTCGATTCGACGTCATCGTCGAAAAATGCATATACAATTGACAGTTGACAGTTTCACTTGGTATATGTTTTTTGCTGGGAATAAGACGATTGTTAAAATTTCCATTAAACAACAAATTTTACTTGTCCAGACCCGAGTAACAATGGAAATCCCGGGCGACTTTTTCACCGAAAAAAAAATAAAACTGGCACAATTTCCGGTGTTTCCCCCTAGGAGTTGCCGCTCGAACCGGCAGTCACGTACGACGCTGAATAAAACGAGGGGTCGATCACGATCTTTCCAACACTATATTAAAATTTAAACCGGTTTTTAACAGGAACGTATTTAAATTAAATGAGTGCAAGTTGTATATGAAAATATAGAGTTTCAAATATGTGAATTCAAGGGACAAACAAATTTTAATATACAGAGTTACTGAAAAGCATTAAATGCCTGGTTAAAATACAACCCTGTGCGGTTAAAAAATCGTTCTAAAATTTCATGAAACCAGCAATTTATTGCCTATAAGCTAAATTTGACAACAGTAGGCAAATTTTTCTGTTTAAAAATGTCGCTCTATGTACAAAGCTGCTTTTACTTTGTTTTGTACTGCAAAAAAATAAAAGTGAACTTTTTAATTTCAGGTGGTGGTAGCAGTGTTAATGTACGTGACTCTGTAGATATTTAAATCCATTCTAATGCTAGCGACAATTGTTTTCTGTAAAAGGCAATTTTTGCCTCCGTGCGTCTATTAAAAGGGTAAAAGGTAATCCGGCTAAGAAGGCTTTTAGCTTCTATTTACGGGCCACGTGGAAATTTCTGCTTCACGTACTACTTGATACCCTCACGGATGACTCTATTTCTGACACGACGCGACTCATGGGTCCCGATACGAAAGATTAGAGAGGGATAAAATCCTTGCGTGCCGTGTTTTCCTGAAAGTCAATCATGTGTGTGTGTGTATGTATGTTAGTATAAGAGGAAAATTAAATCCTAGTTTAATTGAATGGAGAGGTTAATTGTGAAAATTCCCCTGTACATTTCCGGTTACATAACGAGAAGATTCATAAATCGATTGCCCCCCTTTGCCTTTGTCTCTCTATCTCCCCCCTCCTCTCTCTCTCTCTCTCTATTTTACTCTCGAATGAAATTTATTTATGGCTTATACTTTGACATATTAAATAAAGTCAATTTCCTGGTGCAGTAACATCTTCGTGGGCCCGTTAAGAAATGCAGAACATGTCCGAATCGAACGGGGCACGTTCCCGTTTCGAACAGTTGCTCGGAGACATAACAAATAGGAATAAAATGGGAATTACCTTTGCCTATCTATAGTATAAACAGGAAAACGACAAATTATGTAGACGTAATCGGGTAGAATGACTTTTAAACGGATCGACCGAATGAGAAAATTGTCTTTTTGTTTTTCATTTTTTTCCCCTCTTTCCTATCGTTACGGCGATTCTTCTACTAAAGGGTCAAAACAGTTTTCCGGCTTACTTCTCGCCGTTTGGAGGTTTATCGGTGCGAAATTTATGATTTTACCCTTCGGCCCAACCGTTTCTATTATAAAACAAAAGAACAATCGACGATCGGATAATGTGCATCGTACTGAGGACGGACTAAATACCCCTTTCCTAATAAAAAAAAACAACTGACAACTGCTTTGGAAATAATACAACAAAAAAACTAATCGAGTGATGAGTGAAAAAAAACCCATAGAGTGACGCGCGTTGTAATAAAGCGATGGCATTTTTACTTTGAAATTGAGCATTTTCTAAGTCCTCGGTAAACCCTCAAAGCCGACGATTGATGTTTAAAAAGAAACCCCGGAAGAAGGCGACAACGACGACGGGACGGCATGGGCACACAAAAAAAACCTGACCTAGCTTTTAAATAATTTTACCCCATCGTTCACATTTCAATCCCCGATCGATGAACTCAACATAAATTATGAATTGTTTAGACTGTGACAAATTTAAACAAATGAGTGTCATATTACCTCAAATTATAATACAATAAAAACAATGAAGTCGTGCATTAAGGATGATAAACTTACCACTATGACTGCTAGAAAATCGACTTTTCTTCTTCGTTGCCCATTGTTTCGGAATCTGAAACAAACGATAAACGTTATTGGTGTTGTTGCATGCGACCCGACTTAGACAAGAAAAAAATTAATCCTCTTTCTAAACCTAATCCCTGCAGGGGTGACGTTTCAATTAAAAACCCGTTTGTTGTCACCCCTACAACGCAAAGATAATGGGAATTTTAATCTTGTTAACGAATATTAATACAACATGCCAACTAGTATATGTAAAACTTTTCATTTTCCATATTGCCATTTCACGTCTCCACGGGCCCCTTCCTTGGGAAACAAACAGACAAATAACGTTCAATACGTGGAAAATAACATGTCTCATTCGCTTTGATGTCCTATCACAATAAGGCCCCTTAAAAGAACGGTTAAAGCGGGCATGTTTCTGGGACGCGAGACGGCTTTGTATCCATATTCCCTTGCATTAGATGCAATCTCATTATCGAATCCGATCCGCTTTAGTTTAGAACCGAAAGACAGAGATAAAGAGAGAAAGGGGGAGAGAGAGAGAGAAGTAAATTTTTTTAAGGAATTTCCGTGCAATAAAATAACCTCGGCTTTTCGCATGCTGTGCTTATTAAAAACATGCTCGGTCTCGGGAGCTTTTACGCTCATTTTCCGGACTTTTCTTGATTAAAATTTAAACTCGTTTCATACCTCCGATAATTAACGTCCGAAACAAAAAGTAGAGCAAAAAAAGAGGTGTGATTTAAACCTCCATTTAAAAGTTTCACAATAAAAACCCCTCACTCTCTGGGCAGATATGAATACAATTCCCCTCGATTTTCAAATACGGCGACGATAATCCGGACAAATATGTTTAAAGCGTACTAAAAATAAAAACTCCTATCGCTCACATTCTAAACGCAACCACAACCTGAAGTAAACGAGCGCATGAGCTAGGACTGTGGTCGTTGAAAGGTAAAATAAATTAATGGTTGGGGTATCGACCCTCTTGACAGGAAGACGGGGATTTATGCGTCGTCGTTAAGTCATCGAATGTTTGTCTTTTTCCTGCTGCATGGAAATCTCTTCCCCTTGACGTATATACGTTGAAGACGAGTGCGTTTGTTCGTTCCCTTCTTATTCCCATTTCCTTTCCATTCTGACGTGTGCTGCGTTCGTAATTTTAGACACTAGAATTTAACTATTTATAAACGGGAAACCAGGGGCGTAACCTGAATAAAAAGGGGGAGATAATATTCGTTTTGGCCCCCAACACACTCGTACCGTATAAGCGGTTTATTGCAGGAAAGCGGCAACGGTGGCAGCGGCGGCAGTAGCTTTATATAAAGTGAATGAATAATAAAAGCATCACGCCTTTTTATGGACAGGGCCTTTTCAGCGTTTTACGTGTGTTTCCTGCATAAAAATGTCGTGCCGTTCCTGTCGGTGAGTCCCTCTTATACCTACACAGTGGGTGGGGTAGGGTTTTCTCTCCGGCTCTATGTACATAAATATCTCTCGCTCAAGATGAAGAAAGCAAAAAATTATTCCTGCAAGGGACACAGCAGAAAATATTTAGTGACAATGACAGTGCGCGAACAGGGCATAAAAGGGCTATTTTTTAAAGCCATTTTGATTAAGCGCCACTGGTCACGCTATCGCCTCGGGGTGTGTGTGTGTGTGTGTGTGTGTGTGTGTGTGTGTGTGTGTGTGTGTGTGTGTGTGTGTGTGTGTGTGTGTGTGTGTGTGTGTGTGTGTGTGTGTGTGTGTGTGTGTGTGTGTGTGTGTGTGTNTGTGTGTGTGTGTGTGTGTGTGTGTGTGTGTGTGTGTGTGTGTGTGTGTGTGTGTGTGTGTGTGTGTGTGTGTGTGTGTGTGTGTGTGTGTGTGTGTGTGTGTGTGTGTGTGTGTGTGTGTGTGTGTGTGTGTGTGTGTGTGTGTGTGTGTGTGTGTGTGTGTGTGTGTGTGTGTGTGTGTGTGTGTGTGTGTGTGTGTGTGTGTGTGTGTGTGTGTGTGTGTGTGTGTGTGTGTGTGTGTGTGTGTGTGTGTGTGTGTGTGTGTGTGTGTGTGTGTGTGTGTGTGTGTGTGTGTGTGTGTGTGTGTGTGTGTGTGTGTGTGTGTGTGTGTGTGTGTGTGTGTGTGTGTGTGTGTGTGTGTGTGTGTGTGTGTGTGTGTGTGTGTGTGTGTGTGTGTGTGTGTGTGTGTGTGTGTGTGTGTGTGTGTGTGTGTGTGTGTGTGTGTGTGTGTGTGTGTGTGTGTGTGTGTGTGTGTGTGTGTGTGTGTGTGTGTGTGTGTGTGTGTGTGTGTGTGTGTGTGTGTGTGTGTGTGTGTGTGTGTGTGTGTGTGTGTGTGTGTGTGTGTGTGTGTGTGTGTGTGTGTGTGTGTGTGTGTGTGTGTGTGTGTGTGTGTGTGTGTGTGTGTGTGTGTGTGTGTGTGTGTGTGTGTGTGGGGGGTCTCTCTCTCTCGATGTGATTAATAATATTGTCAGCGTGGCTACGTCTAGAAAACTGACGTCACCCCAAATAAAACGAAAAAGAAACTGAAATGTCGATTCTTGATTGGGCATATTAAAAATATGCTAAAATCGCAGGCGTTTGAGAAAGGTGATTGAATTGAAATTCACTCTGAGCCTTATCTTTAATTGACCTTAGCGATTTTTGAGGGAAGGAGGTGTTGGTTTGAAGGGTCCCATTAAAATGGACGCGTTCGGCAAAAAAGTCGCTCAAAATTGACGAGGGCTGAAACGAGTCCCTCAACCGTTTCCAGAAAAAAGAAAAATGTTTCCACCAAAAGAGGATCCGAAAAGGCGGTCTGACGTTCTCCTTCGCTTCACGTTTTTCAGTTGATAATAATAACTTTGACACCGGGACATTATGTGTATAAAATACTTTAAAATAAGGGGGGTTCCATCGTAAATTGATGCCAGTTTACGAGTCCGGAGGGGCCTGGAACAGCAACCAGATATACGAAAGTTAAGCATAAACGTTCCGCTGCCGCCCGGAAAATTTTGTTAATAAATAAAGCGATGTCAAAATTTCAACCCCTCCAGGTTAATCGATACATTTTTTATCGAAAACTAGGGAAGTGTTTCCGGTATCGAAAGCGGGCACTGGACTAAAAACTATCGATTAAACTGACATTAAGCCCAAGAAGGAAGCAGCGGTGGAGGGGTGGTTGGAGGACACACATACATATACACACTGTCTCTCTCTTCCCTTCTCCGTTTGCACACCTTCCTTCTTGTATTCGAGTTAATTAAGAAACTTGGAGCAGTTTACAAAACTGCTAAACGAACAGAGAATTAGGGACCGGCCACTACTAGATAGTAACTAAAACCGCCTCCGGGGAAAAAAAAAAACTTTTTTCCCCCGAATAAAGGAAAAACAACGAGTTTTGCGGCGTAATATTAATGGGATTTAAAATTTATCCCTCAAACTCTAGAAATCAGTTTTCAACAAGGAAAACCTTTTACGGAAAATCAGCCGAACGATTTAAGCTCGCTAAATAATCAAAGTCCCCTCGCCAAAGAGAAAAACCACGCGATTTAAATAACGCTTACATACTGCTTAGAAGTATAACAAAAAAATTCTTTGGAAAGATGCATCGACACCCAAACGTACAAGTAAGTGCGAGCACATTCGCTGAAAATCTTTAAGTGTTTTAAACAAGATTTTCCTTCTACCGACGCGATTTGAAACGAATGTGCATTTTTGCTCGTATAATCTGGATGCACCTTAACATTCAATGGAACAACAAGTGAGGGCTGTATATACGTATGTAGGTATGCAACTAAAATACCTCCTAGCGACATTCTCTCGTTCCCTCAGAACAATTAATTGAGAAATTTCGAGCAAATTTTAATCAAGTCACCCAATTATTAGAAAAGGTAGGTGGTTGAAATCCGGCAACAAGGTGTATCCAGCCAGGAAAACATATTTTGAAAACCCCATTGTAGATAAAAAAAAATCACATTTCTCTTAGTTTTTTTTTCTTGAGGGTTTAGTCGTATAAAGTAGACGTTCTTTATTGCGCCGAGTATGAAATTTGAAAAATAAATGCGAAAATTAGGTTTTTTTGTCGCCAAATATGTACGTGTTATTTTCCGGAACGGAGGGCGTCGGGTTAAGACAAATGAACGTTGTCAAGTGCAGCGTCAGAAGTGGTGTTTATACGTGTAACTATAGTAACAAGAATAATGTAAATTATACAGTTTAGGGTATAGCAACGAATAAAATTCATAAAATATACAAGTCGTCTAAAACAACTTTGACAAACTTAAAGATATGCCTGTTCATAAATTATGTGGCAAAAGTTTCCATAAATTTAGGTTCAAAAATTCTTCCTAAAAGAGCTATGCTTCAATACAGCTGGCGTCTTAAAAAAGGCCAATTTCTTTGGAAGCATTTGAGCTACATATTGTTTTACATGAGTTGTCCATTGTTAATTGCTACTTTTACTTCTGACAGGACAGTGACTATTCACTTTTTTTTCCACCATCGATTTTTTCGGTCACTAGTCTACAAGATTCTTGTTGTTAATATTTAAATCTCGGACCTCCGATGGCCCGTTCATAACTGAACTATCAACAAAAACGATTGGAAGATTTTAGTGTTAAATAGTGGCAAAATGGGTAATGCTGTTCGGGAATGGTAATCGGATAAAAAGTCCCTGTTGCTTTGATTGCGGAAGCGTGTTTTTCGAAATTACAAATATACATTTATTAACGTGAATTTATAAATTATAATATATGCCCAATTCATTATCGTTAACGCATTTTCATGGAAAAATTAGCTCATTTAACATTAACTTTTCTATAGGCTTCAGAAAAATTCGTACAAAAACATACATTTCATTATATGGGGGTATTGTTATTATTATTATTATTGTACGTTAATGGTTGTTTGTTCTTAAAATAAAAAGCCATGAAAAAGGGCTATGCGCGGTTAAAAGCGTGTGAAAATGGTTCTTAGTGGGGCTCGCGTGCCTATTTTGTTTGTCCCACCCGTGAAAAATTAGACCGTTTTGTTTTGATATACCTCGACACGTCGTCAAAGCCCATTTTGCCCACCCCTAGAAAAGAAAATCGAGTCCTATTTGTATGGTGTCAGGAGGTACCAAGGTCACATTTTTATTTAACCTAAACAGAAAAAATTTTGATATTTTTTCAGATCTCTTTCATGTTAAAGATAGAGTGGATTTAAACAAATATGAAAAAGAGGAAGTTTAACAAGTAAAAAGGTGTGTTGAAAACTTTTACTCAGATATTGTCATAAGACTAATATAGGCAATATTTACAAACTACTAATTAAGTAAACATCCGGAAACGTTGATCTCTTATACATACATTATATTCGAATATTATTCAAGTCATTTTGGATCATCGAGAAGGCTAATATTACAATTGTTTATAGAAAAGCAATCAAATAGTGACAATTTGAGATTCTCTTTTTTGAGGGTTTTAAGGAAGAAACTGTTTCTAACTCAAAATTAATTACTGAAAATAGTAATTTGCGAAATACAAGCTGAAATGTCAAAGAAAAAAAATCTTCATTTCTGCCCGATTTAGCTCCATTGAATTTTTCCAAAGAAAATACAGAAAGAAGAAAAAATGCAAAAAGAAAGAGGTGTCTCATCAACTTTACCATTATGTAACATTAACGGGTCTCGAAGGAAATTGAAAAGTTAGCAGTATACAACTGCCTCTTTATCTAGGATTAGTATTTTAGATGGGCTTTCCAGTGATTTAAAAAATTCCTAAAGAAAAGCAAAAAGGGCTTGTAGTCTGTCTACTTGACTTTTTCTCAATTTTCTAGTCCAAAGAAAAAAAAAACAAAACTGAGGATTATTACGAAGAAATTGATGGATCAACAAAAATTGAAAAATGAGGGTCCCAAATGTTACCTTTTTTCAAAGAAAATTCTATTATTGCATTGAATAATGTCCCTTAATAAGTGTTTGTTCGCACTCTATTTTTAACATTGTTCAGCTTCAGAGTAATTTACATATGATTTTATGGTCGCGTTGAAGTTAACATGTGAACGTTAATTCCAAACTGGTGGTTGAATTTTTTTTTTAATTTTATTCGTGAAAAACATGAAAAACCATGTTGTGGCTCTGGTTATTGCTATGCAGCCCGTTGAAAAACAGAAAGAAACATAACGCGGACAATAAGCTCTTCCGCGGAGTAACGGATTTTCCTCGGGAAAACAAAGAGATAAAGTGCACGAAACCGGGACGCACAAAAGAAAATATCCTCCCCGGTTTTAGGCGCGTGAGCGTCGCGACGCCCTTTATACTTATAAACAAACCAGGCACAAGGCGAAAAAAGTTTCCGTATTCCCTTTGAAACGAACGTTTTCCCTTGACGAACATTTGATTGTTTTAATTTTCCTTCCGCCGTGACAAACGACAAAGTTACAACATTAAACAAAAAAAATTCAAGAAAAAATAATTACTTTGAGCTGAGTTAGGAGGACTAATCGTTGTTCGTTTGCAAAGCACATTTTGAGATTGAAGAAATGTAAATTTTACTAAAGAGGCTTTATGAAATCCCCTAAAACTAATAATTAATTATATGAAAAAACACATTATGTATAGAGGGTCTCGTTTTTGTTAATCTTGAGGTGTACTACATATATGTCATATGTATTTAAGTGACGTTTGTTAAAAATAGAGGGCCCCTTTAATAGCAATTATTTTCCGTAATTTTTGAGAAAATCGTTGTTTTTTTATTAAAATACAATGAAAAACCGTTTTGCATAAAATAAAGATGAGTGCCCTATGAGAGAAGTAGCATTTAAAGCGTAGAAAGGAAGTAGNATACATATTTTTTCAAGTAGAATTATTGTAGATTTATTTTTGCAGAAAAAATATACTCTTGATAAATAACAATCGTTTAGAAAATAAACGGGTTTAACAAGGCAATAAGTGAAATCCTAAAAAAAATAATTACTGTTAAATAATATTAAAATAAAAACTTAAAAATTACAAACTAAATATAACATTTAAATTTGAATATTTTGAAAACGATCGTTAGGGATTTACGTTACTATGAACATTTCGGCTTGAAATCAGTTAAGGATTCATTTGCTAAAGTTATTGCATATGCTTAATTAACACCCTGTAGATTGTAGATTAACGGATCTTCAGAAAGAGGATGACAATTTTCCAACGTATTCTAGTCCTTTCATTCCCCTACGAAATTATGCCCTTTTGGGTTCCTCAGTGGTGCATTGCAGAAGACTAGTTTTCCCGAAATGACAGGATCATTTTCTATGAGCTACCACTGGTTAATGTGATCAAAAGCAATTTTTTTAATAAAGCTTACGCCACTGTCATGATATAATATCCTAATTTTGAGCAGAAACTTTGAAAATTCTCGTCTCAAGGAAAAACCGATAGATCAGCGGCGGATCTAATTTTCCTTCGTACCGAGATTAAATTTCGGCATTTTCCGAGTGCTGTCGTGTGTAAACATCAGATATTAGTATTGGGTAGGGGATAAATGAGCCGGAAAAACTGCAACCCTCAACACATCCCTTCGACTAAACTAAATTTTCAGCCAGTCATCGTCGTCGTCGTCAGTTCTGGCAACTGTGCGGCTCAATTTTTTTTTTTTCGGTTGACTGGCCGGAAAACTAAGTTTAAATTATTAGCAGCGCCATCTATCAATCAGTAAAGATTATTTTTAATGTTACATGACTGAAATCATTGGCCTTTTGCCCTGGGTGTAGGGAAAAAATCAAATAATCCCTCTCCCGATGTCCGAATAAATAAAATACAATATTTTTTCAATGCAAATAATCGGGGTAATTTTAAAACCATTTTCCAGCCCTTGCATGTCGAGTTTTTCCGCTTCGCTTTATTTTTTTTTTGGTTTTTTTCCCTTTTTTTCCTCTGTTTCGATTCTTTTGATCACAGGAAACCGATCGCGTTTTAAAATCTCACATTGATGCCACGGCAATTTATTTCCCATTTACAGCCATTCTCACGATCACATTCTTAACGTCATCTACACGGCTTTAAGACGCACTAACCTAATGTTAGACTGAATAGAAAATTTCAACTTTTATTTTGACATTGCTAATATTTACCTATCTAGTCTGTAAAGCGGTTATTTCGAGAACACCACTAATTACCAGCTAAGGTACTTCCTAAGTGTGTTTTAAGCAGTTCGTTCACATCCTGGCGTACGAGATGCGTGCCGACAGAATTATTTAAATGTTGGGACTGTGAACGCGCAATTTTTTTTTACCGCTTAAATGAATAAAATGGAAATCGAGTGAAATAATAACAGTCTTCGTGAAGTAAAACCGTCAAGTACTTTTTATTTATAGAGCTTTTAGCGACATTTTCGTTGCCATAATGACTCGGGGGCATGCAATTGATTTTTATATTATTGTTATTATAACGGACCGACAGTGTTGCCGGTTTGTGCGCATTTTCTTTGTTGTCATGAAAATTACTTCTTTTTTTTTTTGTAATATTCATTCGCTCGCTAAAGGATAATAACAGAGGTTGGGAGCCTTTTAAAAGCTTTCCTCATTCTGAAAAGTATTTTTCCATAAAGGTAAAGCCACATGTACATTGTGCGTTTATACACACACTGTTAAAACGTTTTATTGTAAAACCGTTTTATATCAATCAAACGTGACGTATGGATAGATGAATGAAAGGATGGGAAGAGGAAGGCTAAGTAAAATGCCTTTTTCCCTATATGTATGTACATACATATTTGTGGTGGTGGTAAAAGAATTTTTCATTTTTTTTTGATAATTGATAATCTGGATTCTGGAAAATTGGAAAAGAGAGACGATATTAAAACATTTTTTTTGAGCTCATTTAGTCGAGTTTAATCTGGCCCTATTTCGGTCACGCCGATGGAAATTTCAATTTTCCTAAATATTGCCATTATCAGACGATTCGTAAATTCCAAACGATTTTTTCTTTTGGCTCGCGGCCAAAAAGGCGCATCGTCTCGACTGTTAAAACGTACATCGAACTCACTAAACTCACATTTGCGGCCTAGGAATGTTCAAATAAAATTTGAAACTGGAAAAGTTTTCGTTTCGATTTTCTCGGAAACGAAAAAAAGTTATTGTGACCTGATATCGATTGTCGGTGTATGTGTAGAGTTCGAGAACGGTGAAGGGGTTGGTGTTTAACAACACTATATACGACCTGGTGCACACGTCTGCCTCAGAAGCTGCTGCACCAGGAATTATATTCAGTCGTATAAACGTTTATTAAACGGCTCCAGGGCTGAAGGCTCTTTCAACGGAATTTATCGTCTAATATCGCGTCTGCTTTACTGCCAAAGACGTTTATACATTCGTATTTCAGTTGTTAAATTTTACAATTATGTTGTGAGAATGGGCAAAGGTGAAAATTTACGATTGATTATCCATTGAGCGAGTTCGCGTGAAGATAATTGATGGGAAAAAGAAGAATTATCCTTGAGAGCAAGGAGAAGGGGTGTAGATATAATAATAAAATCGATCGACCACTTGGTCTTTGCGACTTAACTAAATTATCTTCGAAGAAGAGTAAAAAGCTTGCGTGACGTCAGACCGGGGCTTTTCTCGCACCTGCGGGCAAAACCGAATTTTCACAGGTACGTTCCGTCGTACGCCAATTACCTAATTGACGTTGTTAAATTACATTCGGAACGAAAAATTTTACCATCACACAAAATAAATTGGAAACTAAGACTTTAATTAAAGCACTAAAGCCGTTCACAACGAAGGAAACTTTTAAAATTTATTATTTCTTTAAATTGAATAATAAGTCAACCGCATTATGACTTTTTTGGGGTGGAGTTTCATAGTTACCACAAACCATACCTATTCACCAAAGTACCGACATATTTTAACTGTTTTACTGTATTAAATATTTGTCTTTCTAATTATTTTTGAAATATTGAAAAGCTAATTTTCGCCGAGTTATGAAATTTATACAACCAAATATTACAGTTTGAACAAATCAAGAAGTAGATATACCTAACATGTTAGTTTGGTTGTCTTATTTAAACCATTTATATGAATACTTTATAGTTTAGTAATATGTAAGCAACTATAAATACAAATATGAAGTATATGTATTTCTGGTTGCCTGACAATTACAAAAAATATCTTCTATGAAAGAATGGTTTTTTTTTAATCGAAATTAAAACATTATGTTTGAAATACATTAGAAACACATAAACATTTTTTGAGCTAAACAATAATAAGTTTTATTTTCTTCGACAAGCATACATTGGGTTGTATACTTATTACACATGTCAAGGGACTCTGTTCTGTTTCTCTGGTTGCCTATACTCATATATTACGTGCAAGTATTTTAAAGAACTTAAATGGAGAACCAAGATATTTATTTTAGGGCAGAGATTCATAGTTACCCTAGTCAACACCTATATATGAACAAAGTATTCTTTAATTTGTACAAGATGTTTGTCTTAAAACCGAATTAAATGTTAAAGGTTGAAAAGTACTTCTGAAATATTAAAAAGCTAATTTCTGGCTGAGAGTCATGAAGCCGTATTATTCTGTAGGAAGCTCGCAAAGAAGTTAATAAAAGAAAGAAGAGATATAAGAAGAATTGCGGTTTGTATTCTCCTGTCCATTTTCTGGTGGGTTTTTTAAAAGGTTTCTTGTAGTAGATATGTGTGTATTTTTATGTTGCCAAAGAGCGGGTGATATTTTTGGATTGGATATTGGGATATTTATAATTCGAAGACTGGCGGCGCTTTGTCAATTTCCTAAGAAATTCCGTCGATCCAGGAACAAAAACGATGACGGCCATTATACGAAAAGCATATTTTAACGTTGAGAGAGAAAGAGAGAGAGAAGAGCTTAAAGCTGTTTTGTGGAACACAATTTTCGGATAGATAGAAGGCAGGTCCTCGACGAGAGGCATGAAAAATGGCTTTTCTAGTTTCAGTTGAACATAAATCGATTGATTCGTCCTCGACGTAGACGACAACGATTCTTTTTTCCTTTCAAGTTCTTGATGGATGTTTTTGTCGGGAAAATCTTCAAAATTATTAGATGCCTTGGATGGAGACGTTTAGTCGTGTCCAAAAAACCATGGGAATTCATTCCCAACTTATTTTCATATCAAGAGGAAATTATTCGAAAAATCGTGATCGAACGCGGAAACAAATTAATGTTTGCTCATTTCAGTTAAACGTCCGAGAATTCCGGGGATTTCGCGTAAAATAACTCCTGAGAACGAATTAATAAAATACCACCGCGACACAGCAATAAAAGAAAGGAAAAAAACTTGAATCGATAAAACAATAATGACTGTGCGGTAATTTGAAAATTGCAATTGCAGTTGCCAGGGGCGTAACTAAAAAATCTTTTATGCAAAAATTATTGTTGGCGAAACTGGACGGATTTTTTCCCTTGGTGGCCGATTAACCGATTGGAAACGGAGTTGCACTTTTTCATCAACGGTTCCGCATCACTCCTTTCCTCTCGTTAAGCTCGAGAAGAAGAAAAAAAACGGCAACAGATGCACAAAATGGGCAAAAATATTGCAAGTTGCGGTTAAGGCTTTAGCACCTTCCCACGTTCATTTCAATCCTGGGGATTTTTTTTCTTTCGGTCCTGTTACTTTGTTGACGCAGGAAAACCGCCCCAAAGTTGATATTAAATCTGAATTTCGTCCCTTTCTTGAGAAAAGAAACTTCGTTTTTAACGACACGTTTATCTTGCCATTCGGCCTGCAGGCGAACAAACTTTTCTGACTCCACCTGAAAGAACTTTCATGACGTGAAGGCCTTATTGTCCTCCAAGGAGGCATAGGACACGCAACAACGTCTTCACGGAGTAATTTTTCTAAATTATCCCACACGTACAGGGTTTTTTTTGCATCTGGAAATACCCTGTATATAGAAAGTTTAATAACCTTCATTTCCATTAGGCCGACAGGCACGTTAAAAACAGTGTAAACATACCTCGAAGGATGGTAAACATTCGTTCTTCTCTCTCTTTTTGAAGAGGAAGCACTAACTAGTTTTTCAAATGTATAAATATACGTATATTCTTCTGGTGCTTCGGTACTTAAGTTGTCATCTTCAGTACCGTTAGGTGCCTATGTAAAAAATAATAAAAGGGCGTTTTAACAAGAAAGAATTTTGATATTACAGGAAGGCGAGTGCGACGGTCGTATCCATATTTTATCTGGCGACGGAGAGGACGTGTATCAGCACCATATCCCCGGAACAAATCTGATGAAATTCCTGTAAAATCTCGCGTTCCTTCGGTCCCGAAGAATGTCCCAGGGAGGCATGGAAAAATTAATTATTGAACGATAAATTTTCAAATCAACCGCAATACAATTGCAAATGAGACGTTCAGGTCATTGTAAAAGTCGCAATAGTGATGTTGCGAGCCCGAAAAACCGCAAAGAAGGGCGACAAAAAGGTTCGTTTTGTTCGACTGGAAAACGACAAATCGAATCGCAATTAACCGTCACTAATATTAATTAAATTCTGGATAACAACAACGTAGCCTGCAACCGAAAATAACAATAATCGCGTGCGTTAAGGCCCTTTATAATTTTTCGACAAAAGGAACCTCGTTGTTCTTTTCCCCAACAAAATCGACATCAATCATCCACGAAGGCCGAGCTTGGAACTTTTCTCTTAAAATTGGGAAAATTCCGTGTATTTTAGAATTTTAATTCAACTCGAAATATGCGCATAGGTAGCCATTATGTCTACGTATTTCTAAATAAGCCTTCGAGGGAGATTGGCCAAATTTCAGTTCTGAAACTTGTCCGAAAGTCGGCTTAACGTCAACAAAGTGCCTTCTAAAACGACAAACGCGAGCTTGTTTTAAAAAGTTGGTTTTAAAATCAACGTTCTTGTTTTTTCACGGAAAAAAATTAATTTCAAATTTGTCCTTTTGAATGTTAGGTCAGGATTTGTTTTTTCTACAAAAGAGTTAAGTTGTTAGGCAACCAGAAATACATTTATTTTTAAACAATGTAATTAGTTCGCAATCAGAAATACATATGTATATACACAAACTACAGCTTCTAATGACTCATGCAACCAGATATACATTTTACTTAATTGCTTGGACAGTAATTCCTCAATTGCATTAGTTTCAAACAATTTTCAGGTTGTAAAGTGGAAGTTTTAAAAAGACTGTCGCTTAGGAAATTGAATAATAAACGAGAAGCAGAAGTACTATATATGCGATATTTTAATATTTTTTAGGCAACCAGAAATTACCATTAACTCGATGGACTCGGTAGACAACAGAGAAGAGTACTTTTCAGTTTGTAACGTTTAAGCGATAAATTAGAAGCTTTTTCTAGAAAAACTTGAAATATCTTTTATTATTATACAATTGCATATACACATAGGTACTTCAATTTGTTGGAAGTAAGTGGAGGTTTGTGTTGGTTAAGAAACTGTTAGATTTTTAATGGATTTCAAACACTACATGTACTTTGAATTTCAAATAGCTGTAAAAAACATTTTACTATTTTTAAGCCACCAAAAATACACTTTATTTTTCAAGTAAATAGAGAAGAGTATTTTGATCTACATATACATTATAGGAATTTAATATTACTACAATTTACGTGCTGTACTTTCCAATGAACATGCTTCAAATAGTTTTTAAATACATGGATTGAAGAAGTTTTTAAATACAAGGATAAAGGATTTTATGCAAATCCAATTTAAACAAATAAAAGTACATGTAATCGGCATTGTTGAACAACCAGAAATACTTTAAAAGTTCAATTAATTGGAGATAATCTATTGCATAAGCTTAGGCTTTTTAAAAAGAATTTAGCTTTTACAAGTTAATGCTCAATAATAGGCAATCAGCATTGAATGTATATGAATTATGTGTATGAATTTAATAAAAATTTAAATATACAAGGCAACTCCAGAGTAACACGTTACTTTAAGGTAAATTGAAAATGTATAAGTTTGGTTGCATAAATTTCAGAGGAATTGTAATACATATTTTTTTCACGCGGAACTACTAAAAAACATTTGTCACGCGGCCCACACGTTGTAAATTTGTAATTTTAAACCTGTATAAAAAAGTGTGGGCGAATACCGTTACGCTCGTCCATCGGAGGCCGTACCTCTTGTCGCGTTGTTAGCAACAAGGAGAAAATTAAATGCAGCTTTCTCGAGAGAGATAAAACTACCGTAAAATTGCCAGTTAAAAATTCTTGAAGAGGGCCCCGTTTTTTTCTTTTCCTTGAAAATTATATTAAATTGGTTAAATATTCATTACGATCTGATTAGCGAAAAAGAAAGGGGTTTTTGGAAGGCGCACTCATGAATATTTCACGAACCCTATTAATTCTTTATAGACTTTCGTCTTTGGTCTTCTTTCTGGGGTGTATTTTTTTTTTCGTCATGACCCTCGAACTCGCGAGACACAATCGAAGGGTAAAGGGCTGCCTCTTTACGAACAAATTCCCATTAATCCCCAGGAGCCCGTCGGACATTTTTTAATCTCAAAATTTAATCGAATATCTTTTAATTTATCGGTCATGGACTGAAAATGGTACTAAATAATTAAACGACATAGATTTATCGGTTTTAATTAAAATGTGTATCGTAAATGAGACAGTTGTGTTACTATTGTTGTATTAAAAATTTTAAGAATCGTTTAGTGAGTTATTAAAACGAATTAGAGAGAAAACACGAGGCAAAAAAAGCGAGGTCTTATTGCATTCAGATAGGCCGTAAAATCGACGAAACGGTCCATTAAACATTTCAAATAAATTAAAGTGCAACGATTCGCGTTTTTCTGCTGCAGTTGCACCTGAAGCAATAACGGTTGTCGTAAGCCCCGAAACCGCACTCTCAAAAAAAAGGAATTTCCATATTATTTCGTTTCCTTCAGGTCACCATGGCTGATATTAAATTTCTAAAAGCCCACCCCAGCGGTCCCAAGGTTATTAAAAAAAATTGTTCCACAAAAAAAGATACTCACATACAATCACTATTTAATCACTGTTGTGATAATCCTTAAAAAACTGGTGATGCCTCAGCCACAATAACACGTTCACCATAAATTTAAAAAAAAAAGTTGATCACTAGAACAAAACGCGCGAAAAAAATCAATCGAGAATAAAATCGTACCGCGACACCAACAACGTTATTACGAAATACCAGGTAGATCGACTTCGACTGACGACGGAAACGAAGGACCTGTGGGGACTCCTGAAGTGCCGTTGCTTCTGGTGCTGCTGTTGCGGCTGCTGCTGCTCGTGCGGACGACGGCCACCGACTGAAAGCCCGATCCCCGGTTTCCGAGCTTGGGACAAAGACGGCACGATGCCAGGCGCCCCAGAAGACAAAGATGGCGCGAGTAGAAAAGAGGAATCAGAAACAAACAGTCTTGTTCGAGGGAGGATCAAGTAGCGCCATGCAGTATTAGCGACTCTTACAAAAGACGACGTTCTTTCGGATTAATTAAGCTACGATTTTATTTTATTTCAATTCCTTTCGGTGGATGTAAGCCTGGCCTACACGGGGGTTCCAAGATTTTTCAAAAAACACTTGCCGATGTTTTATAACATTTTTATTTAAGAAGTCTATTAGTTAACTATTCATGTTCGCTCGGACTCGAATGCGATAATTTAACAAAAACAAAAAAATGGTTCTTTCATCAGAATGTTGTACCAGCTCATTCGCTTATAATTTACAAACTGCAAAATTACAAATTAATTATTGCCTTATCCGTCTTATTCTCCAATTTTAGCTCTTCTGATTTCTATTTAAATACTTCTAAATATGAAAAATAACTTTTTTTCTACCTTTTTTACAGACCTGAAGTGTATTTAAGTGCATTAAAAAAATGCATTTCCGTTCTCAACACTGGTACTTATCGAACTGCTCTGGTAAAAGTAGTGCAAAGCACGTAACATGAATTGTCACTTAACTAGATTGGGCATCTAACTGGTCATTTGATTACATATTCATTTCGTAAAACCGATCGGGGATTTTTCTTGATAAAATCATTGTCAGTACGGATCTGCAATAAAAATTACGTAGTTAAGGCCAACTGCTCCCTGTATATGTGGCTAAATGCGTTTGTTTCATCAATTTTTTGTTACATTTCCATTATTATTAGACTTATTTTCAATACGCGAGCGATAATGCATTAAATGAGTGTATAAAACATCGAAAATTACTGAAAAAGAACGAAATGGGCGGCGCGGTTTACAGGACTCCGTTCTACAACGGTGGTCGGACAAATGGACTTTGAAAACATCGATATATAGACGCTAATCGATTAAACACAAAGAAAAATTAAGCACGGCTGGTTAAAAACCATAAACGAAATATTAATTTTCGGTTATAGCCATATAATTAAGCTGTTAAGGAATCCTAATGGAACGTTTCTTGTTCGAGTGGGGCCCCTTGGGCCCCCACGACCAAGATTGTAAATGATCCTTTTTTGTAAAACAATGTCAATTTTTGGAAGTGCACGGTTTAACGTTTAATTTTCTTATAATTGTCTATTTGTGTACGGTTGCCGGGAGTCGGAGAGAACGAAGACAGTCAAACCCCATCTCCCAAATATAGATAGATGCTAATTAAGTATCCACTAATGTCTTTTTAATGGAACCCTGGTTAAGTTTCGGATATTATAGTGGTGAAATTTGTTAAATGAACATACATACACAAGATTCAAAAGTTTTGTTTTTGTCTAAAATTTTGAAGTATCATTCTCCCGCATGACGATGCCTACATAAATATTTCCAACGCGGTAAAAGAAAAAAGGCTTTAGAACATCCATCGTACAGACCAGATTGATTACTTTACAATTTCCATATCCTCGAGCCAATAACAAGCGACATTTTGAGTAGATTATTTGATGAAGCACAAGTTTCAATTCAACAATTCTCGTAAAACAATTTCTTCCAGATTGAAAAACGGCTTTACGTTATTTTTTTTAAGTCATTAATCTAAGTAAAGTGATTGTAAATGGCGCTTAATTCTGTCCAGAATTGGCTCAGATATGATTAAACGCCCATGAAGGTGATATACCTGCAAATGGGACGTTTGGTAAAATTTTAGACTAGTTCGAAACCTATTCAGAGTGACTTAAAGAGACTGATACAAAAGAAGCCCCTTTCAGATGTTACTTGTCATTCTGACTCTTTTCATCACCTCCGTTCCTCCCTGTATTTTTCTTTTACTAGATCAACGGAAACCTTAATAGTTTGTGTTGAGCAGTGTTATTTATTTGTGAACTGATTCGGTATTGTAGTTATTAAGTAGTAGATATGGCAAGGTAAGGTTGCTTGACACAGATGACCTTAGTCACACCTATTATGGCAATACGATTTCCAGAACAATTATCCTTCAAGATGTGAAACGTGTGTAGGAGCTGCTGGAAAAGAAGAGCAGTATATGTTCCAAAATTACATTAGCTGTAACATGAAGAGTTAATTTCATTATTGATACCGAAAGTAGACAGATGCTTTATTGAAACCTGATTTTTTATATATTTAATATAAAGAGCGACAGAGACAGAGATGTAAGTCAATCTTAATAGCAACGGGTGGTTTGCGTCCGAACGTTCGATATTTTCGTGCTTAGAATATTTACGTAATACATCGAACTACAGACAATACGTCGAACCATATTATGGCAGATTGTCATAGTATATGAGGCATGGGTAGGGATGTAAGTCAATATTTAAAGGCAATGAGAATTTTACACTCGAGTGAAATGCGTGCCGCTTCATCGGAGTTGTATTAAAATTGACTTATATGCCGAGTTATTTACGTCATTTTTCACAATACCTGTATCGAAAGTTCAACTTTTTCTTGGTAGAAACATTACATTATGATTGAAAACGTTGGATGAAGTTTTCACAACTAATTTTTAAGGTCAGGTTGATGGCGCATGTGCCTTATCGACAGGTTTTATATTCGTTAAACTCGCTTTTTCCATAGGAACTATGATAGATTTAATAACAGATTGTAGGCTTACACGGCCGGAAAAATCGTTAAGAGAATTTTCATCCGGGTTTAATTGCCATGGTCCAAAGATTTTAACACCTGATGTTTCGCCCACAATTGCAGGAAGCATCTTCATGGCGACAAGATAAAAGCCAAAATTGATTGAGGGCAAGACCAAAACTTAGTTTCAGTATTATGATCAATTTTTCTCCCTTATGATAGATTTAGTTTGTAATGATACTTTTGACAGATTTGGTCAGTAAAGGCGTACTTACAAATCGCTTTAAAAGTTTTTGACAAATTTTCTAATCTTTACAATTCTAGAAGGAAGAATGAAAGCAGAAAGATTGAGAAAAAAAACTCAGAATCCAGTAGGTTTGTCTTTTCCATCCATCATCAAGCTAATATTTAAACGATTCTTGTTTTACCATAATTACTGTCCCACTATTATGGTGATGAATTTGGAATATTTTTGTTTTGTTAATTTATTCAGATGCCACCCAAAAAAATCTAGATAGAGAAGTCGAGGAGTATTTGTCGTCTCGCCATTGAATATAAATTTGTAGATTTATGCCGAATCATTTCACTTTAAAATTTGTCTCGTTAATTTTTAAACGGCCATGGTTCCCTCGGTCGCATTGCAAATTTATTCATAACGCCAAGTTGCAAAACTTCAATATCAAATAGAACAAACTGAACCGCGCTTTTTTACGACAAACATTTAAAGTGTTTTGTCAGCTATTAAAAAATACCTTCTGCATCTCCGACAGTTTACTATATTCGTAAAGAACAAAAAAAAAAAGGGTCAAAATAACCCTTAAAAGTCGATTTCTATGTAGATTCGCATCCAGAATGGGGGAATACTCACTCGTTCCCTCTTGCTTGTGCTAATATAGACATAAGTCGGTTCAGGTGTGAAAAAATGTCCAGAATTTTCCCCAGTGATAATATATATTTTGTTAGAGGCAAGGTTTATCCGTACCAACACGTTTTTCGCCCTCTCACAAGTTCGCTGCAGGGCTCGAAAATCCTTTCGCGAAAGGGGACGAAATTAATTAATCTTTGAAGCCCAAAAACAATTTTCAGTAGACGCCAAAACGCAAACAAACAACCGTTTTTGAAACACTCTCGTTACCACCCGTTTTCTTTAAAACAGGACCGCAATTTTTTTGTCAAGGGCTTCACAGATGTTCGCTCGTGTCAAACTAATTTTTTCGAACATCAAGTGATACTATCTTACGTTGACCTGAAAGAATTCCTGCATCGGTTTCCGCTAAAAGAAATCTTTTCGATCCCGTTGCCATAGTTTCATATCAGCGCGTCTCACATCCGATTGTATTATATCAGTATCGAAACAATTGACTGACGACTTGATAATCAGTCGCTGCTGCTGCTGCTCAATTTTTTTGTTCTGCGTGTTCGGTTCGGCTCGGATTTTATCTACCTGTAAAATTTGATGCCTACCTGAACGAATCTTACACCACCTGACATCATCAAAAAAAAAAAACAATAAAATAAAACTAACCGGTCGGGATTGTCAAAGATTTGGAGTTGCAAGACGAACTCTTACACTCTTTTCCTGTGAACTCGTCGGAAAAATCGTATTTGTTTCCGAATTTTTTAAATAGGGTGCGGTTAATTAATTTCTAGTCGAGATTTTTGTGTGATTTTTTGTCAGTCTGACGGCGACAAACTGTCAAAAAGATGACCATTAAGAAGGAGTTTTAATGCAAAAGGAACCACCTGTGGAAAATCGCGATTTTTGAGGGTCTGATTGGATCTAGCGATTGAAAAAATCACCGCGCATTGAAACAGGGGTATGGGGGAGCTGCGTCTGAAACGAATTAGGACGCTCCAAAGAATGATTTATGATGACAAAGTTGATTTTTTAATTTCCTCTTCATTTGACGTTAATGACATATCGCTGTCGCTTTACCACCCTGATAGATTCGCGACTGTAAGAAGGCCCATGGTAAAATCACTCAAACGAATTTTTCTATTAAAAAAACACGATGATACATCGCGTGTAAAGTCACATATAATCATTTCTGACATGCGAATTACTGGAAAAAATCACTAAATGTTCCATTTCCGTATATAGTTTCTTCTTTCTCAGCGCAATTTACCATTAATTTTTCTTGTTTTTTTTTCTTTTTTTAAAGAATTATTAAAATTTTGAATCAAGAAAATTTTCATTCTGATCCGTCTAGGGTACGGCACTGATCTTGACGTGATTATAAAACACCAACCGAACGAGTTTTCGAATCCTCGGCCACTACTTGACTGCCACCTGTCCTCTTTCCGTGCGCCCATTGGTCGTTTGTACTTTGTTGTTTATCTTTTTTCGTTGTTTGGCCTCGATTTTTACTAGAGACGTGTTCATACGGCATCCTTTAATTATCAGCTTCACTTGGGGATTTAAACATTCGTCTTTTTATTCCAAGAAATGTCAATTTTAAGCAACCTTTCAAGAAATTTAATGTTTTAAGAATATACAGGATGATCTTCAAACTTCATTACTGAACGATGTCATTAGATTCGAAATATGTTTAATTGAGATTACTTTAATGAGATTTTGTGAAAAAAAATCCAATGAAGTTATGTCCGGTGAACGTGACGGCTATGCTGTGGAACTTTTCAGACTGACGATTTGCATCCATAATTTTGCTTTTTTCTTTAGGAAAGGCTCCTTAACTACAATAAAATGTCACATTTGCAGCAGGTGCCTCGACTGAAAGTTGAATGTCTACTATAATTTTTCTGGATGAAACACAAATTGTTTCGTTTCAGTTTAACTGCTTTTTATATGCCTACGATCCCAACTCCTTTTTTCCTTTTTTTTTAGTAGAGTCCCCAAGGTTTAAATCGTTGCGAGTGTTTAATATGCAAAACTGGATTGTTTATTAAGCCGACCCAAAATCCGTGGACGAATTATCGAAAAATTTGCTTGTTTAGGACGTTAGGCCGACCATCCTGCAGGAAAGAGAATCGGGAAAATACCTCACGGATTAAGATTAGAGCGATAGAGAAGAGAGAATTTATGAGAGAAAATGAGAAAAAGAAGGATTTTTTAAGCCGCTTTGTGTTACGGCGTCAAGGCAGTTTGTCAAGGAAATTTCGCTTTAATTAAGAGGTAAATTTTAATAAGGGTTTATTATTGCGGGGGCGGCATCATCCCGGATATTTTGTCATCTGAAGGAGCCAGGAGAGGCCGCTACGAAATTTTTAATCTACAGTATTCCCGTGGGTGAATAATTTTTTACCCAAATGCGTGTAGTGGCAAGTCGATTAATATGAAAACAGCTTTAACGAGCAGGAAAATGTAAATTGAACAGCTACTAAATTTGTTGGGATGAGTACTCCGCTCATTCCTAATCGGCGACCTTAGCAACGACTATCAAATTTCAAAAAAACAAGGGGGACGTTACGTTATTGCAATATTCGGTTACCACAGAAAACATCGTGCTGTAATGCGTATACCTTTACAACCGCCTTATTTGAATACAAATATGAACAATCAGGGAATACGGGGAAAAATTTCAAATAGTTGAGGCCAGAAATGGTTTTTACCGCTTTGAAAAATTAAATTAAAACCACACGCGACAATAGAATTTATTGGTTCCATTATCGAAATTCGACCAAAAATCGACTTGTTCATCCTACGGTTTACACTCCATTACGTTTTTTCCCCTTTTCGGGTCGTTTTAATCGAAATAAAAAGGCCACGGAATATTTTTGATTCGATGTTGCTCAAACTTGAGGGACCGGAAAGTTGGCGGCCGGAAAAACTTTCGAAATTCTCGCCTCCGGACGAATGTTGCGTGACCGAAATCGTTTTACAATAAATATTGTAATTTTTTAAATTAAAATTGTACCGACAAGATGGAAAAACACGATTTACAAATCTACAAACAAATGAATATATTACAGTATAGCCTCCCATGGTGAAAATTTCAATGGAGGAGCCTGCTATAGAAATATACAAAACTTCTCTGAACAAAGTTCCCTCTCACAAAGCAACAAAACATACAGATAATTTTCAACTAATTTTATGCAGTAAAAACCGAGATTTTACCGCCGAAATAAACTTCCAGTTGCTTTTTTAACTAACCATTTTTTGTTTTTTTTTTAAATCAATCCCAGGGGAACTGCCCTCTTTCTCTCCACTGGTATGGTTTTTAAAAATTCTAGGTAACTAACAATAAGTAATTGAAGACCTTAGTTCATAAAGGTGTTATGCCACATATTTCTAAAAAATGATCTAATGCATTTTTGAATATACCATATAAAGATTTAACTCTCAGTTAAAAGAATTTCTCTAGTTTCGTTGTCCCTTGGCAGTTTTATGATGCTAAATGTGTCATGTCGCGTATACTATATACATATGTTTCATAAAAAGTTTAATGTGAATGTACTTAAAAAATTGAAAATGTGACGGAACACTTTTATCAACTAAGATCTTCAATTGATGCATAAACAGAAGCTTTCAAAATTGCCATTAATAGATTATTTAAGAAAAAATTAATATACAGGTTCTTTTCTAGAAACTGGAATATAAATCTTTTGCTTTCTTGCATCTTTATATAATATCATCTCGATGCGCTTTTAGGATTTCACTTCATTTTTTCAATGTACGTAACATTTATTTTCCCATTTTTGCTAAAAGGTACCTTCCCTTTTTGCCACCATTAAAAACAGTAGATTTTTGAGATTTTTAAAGTCTGTTGACGGTTTTCATCAGAATCAGTTTTATTCTCAACTTATATTTCGTGTGTATAAATTTGTATCACTTACTACGAGTTCATTTAAGATAACTTCACTTTCCTTTGAAAATTAACATTTACTTGGAATAGTAACGCCTGTTTTCGCACTTCCGTTTAAAAGAACCGCCCACTTTCCCACCATTGGCATAATTTTAAACTGGTACTGAACTAATACCTAAATAGGGCTTAAGTAAGTTTTCATTAATCAAGAATGTGTCCTTTCTTTTTGATGACAATTAATTTTAACGAAGATTGATATACAGGGTTCTTTAATAGAAACCGATACATAAAACTCATGTTTTTTTACACCTGGATTTTTAAAATTCACTTTATTTTCGAAATCACCACGTAATTGCATTAGTTCTTCCACTTCCGTTCCAAGGAACCTCCCATTTTCCCACCCCAAAAAAACCTAGACGTGTTTGAGATACCTAAACTCGTTTGATGTATAAGCAAATTGGTTAATTGACGGTTGATTTAGTATCAAACCCAGTCTTTTCCTTCACGAAACCTATGGTAGTTACATAGTTTTTTACAGCCCCTAAAGCAAAAATTACATAAAAAAAATTCTTGTCCAATTAAATCCGAAACAGCCGTCCATTAAATAAATATCATTACAATTTTTTTTAAGTAGATACAATTGCGTGACTGACGTCGTTTTACACAATGCGGCCAACTGTTGTTTGTGTTAAAAATCCGTCGAAAAATTTCCTAGCGATCTACTTTGGAATTCATCCCATAGGTAAAGTCCTACTTAATTCCAGTGGCGTGCAGAAGAGCTCTTATCCTAATTAGAACGTACATTGTTCTCAATCGAACAAACCTCCAATGATGACTCGTCCAAATTTACGTTCAAACGTCCTTCTCTTGACTCGATCGAATTGATTTTCTGTACAAATAAATCCTCCCGCTCTTACGCCTTTAAGTCAGACAATCAACACATGTTTTTCTTAAAAACCGCGACTATTCGATAAAATAGAAGCGCAACCATGATAGTACATTATCGCTTTTTCGAAATGGTTTCACGGTCGAAGGTCTTAATTTTTTTTTTTGAAGAGTTGGCGGATGTTGAGAGAGAGCGAGAGAGAAAAAAAGGCTTACCGAAAATGATTTAATCGTATTGAAAGATGATGATGATGAGGAGGGAGACGTTGAAGAAGGATTTCCCACAGTAGTAGTGGTGTTTTTTTAGCTTGCAGGAGGGTGTTTATGTTTAACATATGCTACATTCGAGAGAGATAGAGAAGTTTGTTTTCTTCGAATGTAGACTTCCTTTTGTAAACCGCATCGAGTCGGGGAGGAAACCTTATAAAGTCAAGAAAAGTATCGAATTTTCATGCGGTGAATGAAGGAAATTCAAGTCCAGTTCATTTCTCGCAAATTAATCGAGAAATATTCGGGTTAACGTTTGAATAATAATATATCATTTTTCTGTTGCCGCGATAATTTCTCGTTTCCTGCAAATCAGGTTTTAAAAGGTTCAACAACAATCCTGTTTGCCAATGGAATTTTTATTAATCTTCAACGTGGGCGTAAAAAATTACTTTTATGGCCCTCTCCGAAAACACAAACCGTTTGTTTGTATTGTTTGTATTTTGATACATTCATAATTCTGGTGCTATTGCTATAAAAATAAATTGAGGTGTTAAGATCGGAGTCAATTATCAAATGCAAAGAAAATTGTATTCTCTGCCTGTTCAGAAAAGACAAAACGTTTTAGCTGTAATAACAACACGAAACGAAAAAAAAAAAAAAGAAAGTAATCCGTCGAATAAACGTCTCTTCTTTCGCAGCCCGTCTGTTACTGAAACTTTTTCCTAATTTCTTCGGCTAAATAAACCGGCTCGGGCTTCGTTACAACGACAAACGATTATTTTTCTTTCATAATCGAAAAGCGCTTTGAGAAAAAAAATTTCATTCTTTCATCCGATGTGCCTACGACGCTGATGATTCTCTCTTTGAAGTTTCGACGTTCGAAGTAAATATTTAAAATTTCCTTCGTTTATTATCAGTGTTTCCGCAATTTTCCCTCATCGAAATATTTGGTTGCGGCCACATTTCGTTCGCAACTGGAAATCGACATTTTTTGTGCTGTTCAAACACTTATTCGTACCTTTTTATGTCGTTATTCACTGTTTTCTTAAAAAATAATCACACATTTTATAGTGAATTTACTACTGTTTCGATTTTTTGAAAAAGAATAATTTAGAAATATGTAATTCTTTATTTGATTAGCAATTAGCCCAAATTGAGCCATAATCTTTGTATAGGATGTATCGCAATTGAATGGTCACAGAGCAAGTGCAAGGAAAAGTATCTAACAAATCTTCATATTTAGAGATCCCCTACATGCACTTGCTCTGTGGCTATTCAATTGCGATACATTTTCTTGTATATAAAATCATTGATGCGTCTGTTTGTAATCGTGTAACTTCTGAACGACTTGAGTGATTGAAGTCATATTCCCACAATATATTTGCTTTAAGGAGACGATGGTTCATAGCTGTGCGATAGTATACGATAGGAGATATACAGGGTAACCCCTTTGGGTATTTAAGAGCGGAACATCCCTGTAACTTTTTTTAATTTTTATTTATAGTGCGATTTTGGGCAGAAAAACGTCTGCTGGCCAGCTAGTGTAAATGTATACTTTTCAAATAGTAATGTCTCTGTTCCGACCACAGCTTAAAAGACCTCCCATTTTCCTGCTACCAGGAAATCTTTAAACAATTCCGCGGTGCCGGGGAAAAACGAGATAAGTATCTATATAAACCCTATCGACTTATCTCCTTTCTCCTCGGCACCACGGAATTTATATGCGTGTAATCAAAAAGTTTAAGAACCGCTAACTTGCATTTTAGTACCCCAGAGAGCACAGAGGTATTGGGTCAGGGTGAGAAATCTTTGACTAAGAAGGTAGTATGCGACAAGAGGTATGATTCCTAACAAATTTAGATTTACAGCTTACTAAACGAATTTTCATGTAATGAAAAATGCAATCGAAAAAATACAATGTATAATCTATGATGCTTCCATAAATCACGACTTTTTTTCTATTACTACTCAAAACGACTTCCTATTTTCCCATCAATCGCAGATTTTTCAACCAATTTTTTCTTCAATTAAAGTGTTTAATGACCAACAACGCGACTTCACATAGGCATAATTAGTGTAGTAGAGTACTGTTAACTTCCCTTATCTGAGATAAGAGACCTTAAAAGTTTTGGCGATAAGAAGCCGTTGGCTAAAAGAGTGGTTTCCAAGGCTAAATAGTATTTCAAGCAAACCTAGGTAATAGATAATTAAACAAATTTTTATCAAATAAAAAACGCAATAGGTAAAACATATAAAATAATGTGTGTTTTTTTTTTAAATAGTCAGGCCTCTGTTCTTATTAGTGGTCAACAGAACATTCCATTTTCTCCCTAATACATTTTCTTAAACACATTTCAAATAGTGCTTAATATAAATAGTGTAGTGGAGCAGTGTTAATATTCATTGTAGGAGTTCCATAGAACTTATGAGCCATTTGACTATGAGAATGGTTTCTGAGAATAGGTAGAATTTGCAGTTAACTTAGAATTACAAGAAAAGCAATATGATATATACAATTTAAGTTACTTCTTTGAAATAGTTCTGCTTCCTCAAAATAGAACCTCGTACTTTTCTACTACTGTAAGATGTTTATGTAAGTTTCAATATAGCCAAAGCGTTTAATAACCAAAAAACGTGTAGGTAAGTTATTTGTTATACATGTATTATTATATACCTATATAATATATATGTACTATAGTACTGCTAATTTTCTTGTAGGGTTAGAACCACAAGACCATAAATTTTTCTTTACCAGAGTAAGGAACTTCCAATTAAGGGAATGTTCCCCAAAAATTAGGTAAAACTTTTAGTAAACTTTAAATTGTATGAAAATATAATAGGAAAAATATAATCAAAATATAAACATAACCAAAGTGCTTTCTTTTAAGTAGTTGCGCTTCTTTTCTCACTACTGCGCGCAGGAGTACCGCCCACTTTCCCACTACTGGGTTTTAGACAAATTTCTATATTAACAATTGTTAATACAAAAAACTCAATAGGTTTATTTATTCGCTTAATTTGAATTGTACTGGTCAAAGAACCATAGAGGTCTTGAACAACGGCGAGGAACTCTCACCCAAAGAACGGTCGTCGTAAATAAATAAGATTCCTCTCAAAACTAAAAGGACATGGGTTGACAATGAACGTAAAATTGTACAATTCTATTGTCTTTACAAAGATGTTTAAAGGAAGTTGGACTTGATTTTTGATTGTTTCAACTTTTTTTTTTTTTCTTCCTGTTTTCGGTTACTTTTCAAGATTCAAAAAAAGGGAAGCTACAGAAAGAAAACAACAACAAAGAAATCAAAACAAATCAAAATGTGATCCTTATTAAGTCTAACAGTAAATCGGTTCAGTAAACAGATATTAAATTACAGATAAGGTACTACCGTATTAGGAATGGGCTGGGTACTTCCTTCTAATCTAAAAGTGTCATGGCAGAAATACGTTCCTCGTGTTCTCGCTTACGTAAGAGAGGAACAACAAGATTAAGACAAGAGCCCCGAAATTGGGGTTTATGAAACTTGTATATGCAGAAGCGAATAATCCGTTTGCATACACCATGTTTTCGTAGCAATGGAGATTATTATCAAAGTACGTTAAGGACCTTTTGTTCCCGGGAAATTACGCATCAATCGAGAATGATAAATATTTTATGTCGTCTCCCTGAGTGAAACAGGGAATTTTCCTTCTTCACTGTTGTGTTAAGCTATTTCCATTGTTGATGCTTAAACTATGGCTTAATGGAAGGATTAAAAGTGGAAAAAAAAACTTTTTACGTTATCAACCCTTAAAAGAACTGCTAAAGATTGCAAATCGTGTGTTTGTGTTCAAAACTGGAAGAATCACCTGTTGTCTGTTATAATGCAAGGATCTTTTCCATTTTATTATTCGAATGTTAAAATGTAGGACAGGTGGCCTATAGGAAGGGCTGAACTGATTTTTTGTTCGACTACGCAACCATCGTGGGACAGGGGCAGGTGATTCGAACCGGTGAGATTTCTTTTGATTGCCGGAATTTAATTTATGGTTGTGTAAGGATATTTAACACAGGACCGGACTTTAAGGGAACAGGCCTAATTCGAATTGAATATTTCATTGGGAAATCCACAATAACTGGTTACGAAATCGTTCATTCATTAGTGACCATAATAGAATTCGGCATGAATCCGGTCCTGTAATATGCTACGTTGATTTCAGAAACTTGATCGGAATCGAGAACGGATGCTGGCAGGTGGTACCCCTTGTTCAACTTTAATCGTACCGGCCTTAAGGGCCATAATTGTCTGAAATACAACGTAAAACTTTACCTGACAGTTACGTACTTAAGTGTATCTGGTCTGGGTACTAAATTATTTCGAGATTTTTTTTTGAAGCAGGTGCGTGTGTGATTGCGGCCTTAACATGATGACGAATGGAAACTTTCCATTCTGACTGAAGAACCTCCATTTGACATTTGCAATTACTAGTTTCTGGAATTATTTACATATTTAAAAAGGTTCGATTTTATTAGGATGGCTATGCTAATAGAGTTAGAAATTGTAGGGCGGTGACGTTTAATTTAAAATTGGACGAACGTTTATTTAAATGGGGGCAATTGAGCAGAAACGAACCCCCCTGGAGGTCTCCCCCTACATGGCACAAATCCGTCCTTTGTTCTGTGATGCCAAGTCACATACACACTAGGAGATTTATTTTTTGACTTTGTAATAATTGATCGCGTTTTATTAAAAAAAATTGTTTACGGGGGCGGCCATCTGTCGTCCCCGCCTTCCCTCCGTTTTACTTCATTCCAGATTTTTCTCTTTTGTAGAAATAATAAATTGCCGAAATGAAAGTTACTGAAAAGGCTCTAATCTTGACCTTCTTTTCGTTTACCTGAAATTAAAGCCTGTATTTCAGGGTGAGGGTGAATAATAATTAAATTATTAAACTTTGCCAATTTTCATTTGTTGTTTTCCTTCTTTTTGCTGGATGACCTTTGAATTAACAGGAGTGGTCCCTTACACACAGGATGTTTAGAGAGAAAAGGCCAATTTATTTTTTTTCATTAGTGTTATGTGCATACTTTCAAAATTAGACATGATAATTATTGTTGTGTACATTCGATATGTTTTTAATTAAACCAAAGGAACAGTGGCGTCCAGTCACTCCGCCTTTACTCTTTTAATATCTAATGGAAGGTTATTAAAAAATATGTTATGGCCGGTTCGATTAGCCGCGGTGAACGGGCATAAAATACGTCAAATTAGTCGTTATTATTAAATAATTATTTCTCTCGATCGCCGACTCCCATACATATTAATTGGATACCGTGGCGACTTAATCGAGTTAAGTCGATTTCTTAATTAGGTTCCCGAATGACCCGAACCACTGGACCATTTATCCCTTCATTTCCCCTTGGAAGATGAACATAAAAATTTGATTTGGCTAAACATTAGACTAAAAACAATGAAGAAGAAATGTCGCGCGCTTTTTCCATAAATCAACTTTCCAGGGCCAGGGCTTTAAGTTTGGAAAATTTCCGGGGGGTAGAATTTTACGGGACACGATGGGCAACAGTCATCAATCATTTGCCACCTCAAAATGCATATTTAATGACAACAAACACGAAGAAATACGAACTTTTTTGTTCGAGTAGTCGTGAACGTGATTCGGAATTAAAGCTGACGATGACAGGTGCGGCGACTTGAACTGAGAAAAAATTAAAAGTCGATGGGCCACGTATCGGGTGAATCGACAGGATTTTGATATTCATTCGACGATAGGCATCTATTTCTTTTCCATGATGTGTTACGAAATTTTGATAGGGAAGCAAACAAGAAATGAAAGCAGTGTACTTTAACTAGATTCTGATATGAATTTAAAAAGTTACTGGACAACGAATCAGCAGGATTGCGTTACGTCTGCAACAGAGTATTTCTGTTGAAAAAAGTGAAATAACGAACACGCTCGTTCAATTAAAGATGAAGACAAAATCCACGCCTATTTGTGATACAAAGCTCTCGTTTCCTTACTTGTGTATAGAACAATATATGGAAGTAATGTCAAAAATAAATCTATCAATTTTTGCCTCATATTATTATCTTTTCAATCTTCAGAAGGGTTTTAAAAAAAGCACAATATTTCTTTTATTTAGTTGACTTTCGTTAATTTGCTTCTCTACTTGCTGTAGTGATAGGTTGGTCATATGATAAATAGCCTATAGACAAACACTGTTGCCACCTAATGCAGATGTCACTGTGTCAACACTTTCAACTGTTCTTATGACATGACATTAATAACATTTAGATAGAAAAAAAATACCTTTGTTAATATATTTTGAAAGTAGTATTTCATACGGTAATTTTCGTTTCCATATGACACCGCCTTCCAATTTGATTTAACTGCTCTTTAGAATTTTTGAAAAATGTGGATAAAAAGAACATTTTTTGGGCAAAAAACACCCTGTAATTAATTAAAAACGTATCTCCTTTAAAATGGACCAAAAACCTTACAATGAAATACTATTTTTTCGTTCAATGAGTACGTGATTTGGACTTGAAGATGACAAAGACGATGACAGGGCTTAAGAGTGAAAAGAAAAAAATGAAAAATCGCCAGGAACCAGATCGGGTGCATCGACAGGATTGAAAACAAAGAGAGAGAGACAGGCAACCGCAAAATTGTCGCTCGCAGATAATTTATCAACGGTTTTTTTTTGTTATTCGTGGAAAACATGCGACCGTGATTCACTTCAATGGACAAAACCAGCGTTTTACGAACGCATTTATGGAGCTTCTTTTTCGAACCGAGGGGTTGTTATTCATGGATCCGAACATTTATTTCTGCTAGAATTAACTTTATTCGATAATTAATTAACCGTTATTATTGCTATTAATTCTTTCATAGATTGGTCCTTAGAAAAA